>JAYJME010000143.1:0-34624 GCA_036873775.1 Costaria costata
TAGTCAGAGATGATCCAAAGTCAGGCTGCAATGCCACCAAAAAAAATAATATAAATGCATATACACCTGAAACTATTATATGTCTTACATATCTAATCTCGACGTGCCTACGAGAAAAATACTTTGCAAGAAGTATAATAATTGCCAACTTTGCGAAATCGGCTGGTTGAATCGAAAAACCTCCAAGTGATATCCAGCTTTTTGCACCCTTTGCAGTATAGCCGAATATAAATACCATCATTAGTAGAGCAACTGACGCCGCATATATACTAGTTACTACTGGGGTTCTTCTCAAAAATCTAAAATCTATTCTTGAAAGAATCAAAATAATTAAAAAACCAATAGAAGCCCATATAATCTGTTTATCGAAAAAATTTGTTTGACCAGTCTCTGCGATAAAATTATTCATGACGACGAGACCAAATCCAACTATTGGTACAATACCGAAAAACATCCACCAATCTACACTGGATTTTTTTGTATTGTCGTAGGCACTTCCGCCTCCGCTATTACGATTGTTTATAAAGGGTAATGAATCCATTAATTAAAATTGCAACTTCGGTATAATCTCAATTTTAGTAGGCTCTTCAGTCCATTTTTCTGGCCATGTAAACACAATTGGAGATTGACTTCGACTACCTAAAGCGGGCACGAAAGTTCTTGAGGTTGCAATTGCATTGTCACCTGATCCGTAAATCACAGCAATAACTTCAATATTTTCATATCTATTCAATGTTTTGTTTACTATAGTTGCATTTATTCTAGGAGAAGATGATGTTCCGCTTACAGAAGGCTCAGAAATCGTCACTTCTGGTCTAGAAGATGAATATTTTTTCCAGTTTACTGCACTATTAAATTGAAACAGTACTTTAGCAGGTAGTCTCTCCCCAGCATCAAACCCTTGTTCGAAAATTGGATATGATTTTACTGGAGGAACACCAACCCTGCCCTCTCGAAGCCCAATTAGAATATTATCTTTGTCGTAAACTCTAAATGAATAATCAACAGGATCAGCAATATAATTTACGTTTGCATTTTGAACATAAGCTACTAGGTTATATGTTCCGCCAGACACTGGAAATGCTCTTGCCCACAGAACAATAGGTTCAGCAATCACCTCTTGAACACAAGCCCTTTGACACAAACCACCACAATCAATTCCAACTTCATTTTGATTTTGTTTTCCATCGAAACAACTTGCTGGTTTATTAAAAAATATTAGATATATTGGTGTACCAATTATTATCAAAACTGCTAGTATAAAAATACTACCGAACTTGATTTGGCGAGACGTGGACCATGTTGTCATGTAAGGATTATACCGTAAGTGTTTGATATTTAACATGTACAAACACATATAAAACATAGCAAAATAAAAAACCGTCCGCGCAATGTGCGCAAACGGTTTTTCGTATTAACCACTCTGTACTGGCGACGAGCTACTTTCCCCATAAATGAGTATCATCGCCTCTGATAGGCTTAACTTCTGAGTTCGGAATGAGATCAGGTGTTTCCCCATCGACTAGTCACCAGAACAGAAGAGTCAATTTTAAGTTTTTAAGAGCATATACCAATGCACTTGTCTGTTGTTTGAATAGTTAAAAGAAGTGCCAAAATTTATTTTAGAATTGGCTTTCTATTTTCCTCGCTTGAAGCGAGGAGGTCGGGGTGGCAGGATTCGAACCCACGACCGGTTGCTTAGGAGGCAACAGCTCTACCGGCGAGCGCACTTATTTGAGTTTTATCGCGAAATATTATCTCAAACATTTACGCTCTCTGAGCTACACCCCGATAACTTTGAAAGGTACAAAAACCTCTTTCAACTATTCAAACACGGGTCTTTTCTCAAGTTTAAAACAGGTAACAAATAAAAGTGATCGTCATCAGTATATTTCCTAATAGGATTCGGCGAATTAGTACACCTCGACTGAACACATTGCTGTGCTTACATCTAGTGCCTATCAACGTGATCATCTCTCACGGGCCTCAAACGATACCTAATCTTGGAGCTGGCTTCGCTCTTAGATGCTTTCAGAGCTTATCCATTCCCGACATAGCTACCCAGCGATGCTTTTGGCAAAACAACTGGTACACCAGAGGTCAGTTCACCCCGGTCCTCTCGTACTAAGGGCAAATCTCCTCAAGTATCAACGCCTGCAGCAGATAGGAGACCAACCTGTCTCACGCTTCTTTTCACATATTACTATGTGGAATGGACTATATCATCGCCTGATCATAGACATGGCAGCGCTTTTGCGCTGTCATGCTTTGATTGAAGGCGGTTAACGTGTAGTCTCTACGGGTATTGTAAGTTTTAAAGAATCCCGAATATATTCGGGTTCAGCGTTGAAGGCAGGGCTCGAACCTGCAGTGCCTTTTTTAAGGGCGCAGATCGCGCGCAACCTGCGGGTTTACCATTCCCCTACTTCAACACAAAAAATGTACATTCTTTAAAACTTACAATTTCCCTCGGTATTGCCCATACTTACTCGCGTAGAGGTATTAGGGTTTTACCGAAATTAGTTAACTTGATCAATATCTATTTCTAAATATGACCGCCGTGATGATTCATAATTTTACTCTCCTAGAATAAAATTGAATCGATTTTGTCTAACAGTTTTTATATCTACTTAGATTTCTGTAGATATGTATAAATCTCTCGAGGATTCAGACTGTTCAGATACTAAAAACAAATGATAAATCAATTGAAATTAGTACCTGAACGGTCTGAACCCAGCTCGCGTGACTTTTTAATTGGCGAACAGCCAAACCCTTGGGACCTTCTCCAGCCCCAGGATAAGTCGAGCCGACATCGAGGTGCCGAACTGTATCGTCGATATGGACTCTTAGATACAACCAGCCTGTTATCCCCAGAGTAGCTTTTATCAGGTAATCTTCCACCACATCTAATGCGTATGGTCGGTTCACTATGTTCCGCTTTCGCGTCTGTTCGACACTGACGTCTTACAGTTAAGCCAGCTTTTGCCATTGCGCTATCGGTACGGTTTCCATTCGCACCTAGCTGACCTTTAAACTCCTCCGTTACTTTTTGGGAGGATAGCGCCCCACTAAAACTGCCCACCAGATACTGTCTCTAATCGTTTTTATCCCGAATAGGTTAGAACATATATTTGTACAGAGTGGTATTTCACTGACGAGTCCACCGAGCCCGAGAGCTCGATCTCAACCTCTCCCACCTATGCTACGCAGTAAAAACATATATTCAATATCAAGTTGCAGTGAAGCTTCTGGGGTCTTTTCGTCTAGCTGCAGGTAGGAGGCATCTTCACCTCCATTGCATTTTCACCGGGCAGGTCTCCGAGACAGTTCCCCACTCATTACACCATTCGTGCGCGTCAGAACTTACCTGACAAGGAATTTCGCTCTTCTATTCCCCTAAGAAGGACTCTCTCTTCATCCGATTATTATCTTGCGATATTAATTTAGGATGCATGGCGTTGGTTCACTTTGACCATGTTGGACTAACAATGCATTACTGCACTGTAGGTAGCTACTTAATGTGTAATTTAAACAGTTCTGTTCAATCGTTTACTTCAAAAACATTTTCTATAACAGTCCTAGTCCGTTCAGTATTCATCTTTCGATAAATACTGAACCTTAGGACCGTTATAGTTACGGCCGACATTCACCAGTACTTACACAAGTCACCCTTATATTGCTATAAGAACGCCCGCGTTTAATATTCTGGCATTGGTCAGGTGTCACCCCCTATACATACTCTTGCGAGTTCGCAGGGAGCTGTGTTTTTGGTAAACAGTTGGCAGGGATACTTTTGTTGCAACCTTCATATTATTGAAGGCAAGCCTTATCCCGAAGTTACGGCTGCTTTTTTGCCGAGTTCCTTGGAGACCTCTCACCCGTTCGCCTTGGTCTACTCGACCTGATCACCTGTGTCGGTTTGCGGTACGGTTTTCATATAGATAAGCTTAGAAGCTTTTCTTGGAATCGTGCTTTATGCGTTTATCAGACAACGAATCATCTGCATCACCACTCCATTTGGATTTGATATTAAAATCAGTCTGCGGATTTACCTACAGAACATCCTTAAGGCATGGACCACCATCCAACAGGTGGCCACATATACTACAATTCGTCTCTCCATCGCTCTATATGAAAGTCATGGAATATTAACCATGTGTCCATCGAGTACGGTTCTCACCATTCCCTTAGGCCCGACTAACCCTTCGCTGATTGTCATAGCGAAGGAAACCTTGATCTTTCGGCGTCGAGGGTTTTCACCTCGATTGTGGTTACTTGTGCCAACATTCTTACTTCTTGACGCTCCAGCATGGGTCACCCCTTTGCCTTCAACGCAGACAAGAATACTCTCCTACCGCGTAATCTGTCCGAAGACAAATCACACCCCCAGTTTCGGTACTATACTTTAGCCCCGCTTATCAGTGGCGCGGAATCTCTCGATGAGTGAGCTGTTACGCTATCTTTCAAGGATTGCTGCTTCTAAGCAAACCTCCTCATTGTCAATGAAATTCTACCGCCTTCTTTTGCACTTAGTATAGATTTAGGGACCTTAAATTGGGATCAAGGGCTGTTTCCCTTTTGACGAGTGGAGCTTCGCCCCCACCGTCTAACTGCCACGTTCTTAATCTCTGGTATTCGGAGTTTGATAGGACTCGCGAGATTTCTCCCTGTCGAGTCCTTCCAGTGCTCTACCCCCAGAGGGAACACGTGACGCTAACCCAAAAGCTATTTCGGAGAGAACCAGCTATTACCAAGCTCGATTAGCTTTTCACTTCTTACCACAAGTCATCCGAAGGAGTTGAACGACCTAACGGTTCGGGCCTCCATCTGTCTTTCGACAAACTTCACCCTGCTCATGGTAAGCTCGCATTGGCTTCGGGTCTGATGCATACTACAATCGCGCTATTCACACTCGGTTTCCCTATGGCTCCACCCTCGCGGGCTTAGCCGAGCAGTATTCATCAACTCGTTGGCTCATTCTTCAATAGGCACGCCGTGACGGATCGTATAAATACGTCCGCTCCGACTCCTTGTAGGCATATGGTTTCAGGTCTATTTCACTGTCCTCACCGGACTACTTTTCACCTTTCCCTCACGGTACTAGTTCACTATCGGTCATAACACATATTTAGCCTTAGCAGTTAGTTCTGCTGGATTCCCCCGAGCCATTCGTGTCTCGAGGTACTCAAGAGTAGAGATAAGAGATACTTCGTTTTCGCTTACAGGACTATCACCTCCTTGGGTTAAGCTTTCCAGCTTATTCTGCTAACGAAGTATTTTGTAACTCTTCGAACATAAATGTCCATTCTCTATCTTACAACCCCAAGCTATCCAATAGAGCAAAGTAATCAATAACTTGCGTTACTTCATACCGTGCTCCATAGGAAAGCTTGGTTTGGGCTCTTCCCTTTTCGCTCGCCGCTACTAAGAGAATATTGTACTTGCGTACTTTTTTTCTTTTCCTCCAGGTACTGAAATGTTTTACTTCCCTGGGTGCGCATCTAGATGAAACTAGATAAGGGCTCATGTCCCTTGGGTTTCCCCATTCGGAAATCTTCGGATCAAAGGTTGCTAGACACCTCCCCGAAGCGTATCGCCGTCATGCTGCGTCCTTCATCGCTGTGTTATGCCAAGGCATCCACCATATGCCCTTATATTTCCCATTAGGAAATATAAAGACCACAATCACTTTTATTTGTTACCTGCCCCTCCCGTCTCACTTGAGAGAAACGAGAGGGATTGTTATTAGATATAAATTACAAAATTCCTGGTATGGTAATCGTAATTCACTTGGCTTCTCGCCCAATCTAATAACTCTACCTCTAACTAAAGACCCAGATAGAGTACTTGCCTTTCGATTGATCAAAGATCTTTCGAAATCAGTACTTCACTGAAATGTCAGGGTAGATTTAAATTTTCAAGTTACAACCGTGATCTGAATTGTCTTACGTCTCTTATCTTTTGCGATCTTCTTTTTTAAAGAAGAAAACCGCTTTTTGAGCGGTCTTCTTAACATGCGCCTTAAAGGGCAAACTAAGATTTCCGCTCTTTTAGATATTTACGCATATATTTCTGAATAGACGCTATTATACGCAAAGCGAAACCCTTGTCAACTCTTTTTTATGGCTATATTTAGGGATAATGTGGCCTAATTATTCTTTAGTTATCCCTGCCTGAAAAATCCTTTAAAACACCCTCTACAATACGCCCTGCCGTGTCTCTACTACCTAGCCCAAACGCCAATCCAAAGGCTAAAGCAAAGGCAATTACAACGCCCATAAATAGTGTTTGTATCAACTGCGCAGCTATACCCAATTGAACCAATGCAGCCAATATTGCAAAGACTATAATTGCCCACTTTGTAATTCTACCCAATGCTTTTGCCTGTCGAACATGAGCAGCTGCAGCTGCACCTACCACAACCTTTTGCAAAGCCTCAGCTACAACGGCGGAAACAAGAAGGATTAGGATTGCAATAATCACCTGAGGTAGGTACTGAACAACAATAGCTTGCATGAACCCTGTTACTGAAGAAAGTCCTAGTACATCAAATACTGCTATAAGGAACAGTATGATAATGAACCATTTTACAACCCCTCCAACAAAGGCTCCTGAGTTTAAATTAAACCCGCCTCTTTTTAGAGCATCTTCAAGACCTAATTGTCTCATAGCATGATCTATTTTTACTGTATGGAAAATCTTTTCAATTATTTTTCCAATCAGAGATCCTGCTGCCCAACCTGCAATAAAAATTACTATTGAAAACAAAAGTCTAAGACCAAACTGTGCGAAAGCTGGTCCTACACCTATATATGCGCTTCCAAGCGCGTCTCCCCATGTTTGAAACATATGTTTTATATGTTAAATGAATAACATATATATTATACCTCACTAAAAAGCACCCATCTTGTCTACAACAATTTCATGTGGATAGTCTAATACATCTCTTATCAATCTATCTCCAATACCTAGACGATATTTAAAGTCTTGTGCATCGAGAGCACAGTATCTAATTTCCCTTCCAACCTCGGCTTCAATGTTTTTTACAACAGCATCTAGAGCACCAGCCTTAATATGATCACCAACAATCAACATATCGACAGGACTTTCTCCTATTTCTTTAAACAGACCAGTAAGTATCAAAATTTTAACTCTTCCCGCTTTACTAATCTTCTTTAAGATCGCAGCCCTATTTAGCAAACCTGTTTCTAGTAATAATCTTTGAAACTCTATGAGAAATGGAAATTTTTCATTTAAAGTCCAAGCATTTTTATTATTTGCCTTCTTAGACTTTTTAACCAATCTAACACTATGCAAAAAACTCAGTTCTTTTTTTAACCTATTTGTCGGCACCTTAGACCTCTCTAGTATTTCTTGGTGACTAAAGGATACATGTGTATTAAAAAGAAAAAGCCTCATGAGCTTAATTCTTGAGCTTCCCCCTAGAAGCTTTTCTAGAATATTCATCATTAATTTAATATACCATATCAGAGGGTACGGAAAAACCCCATGGACAATATTGTCCATGGGGTTTTTCCTATCTAAAAGCTTAGCTTATAGGATAGAAATTTGAATTACTTCAATTCAACCTTAGCACCAGCTTCTTCAAGCTGCTTTTTCATAGCTTCAGCATCTTCTTTCTTAACACCATCCTTAAGAAGTGAAGGAGCCGCATCAACTAGATCTTTAGCTTCCTTAAGACCAAGTCCTAGGACTTCCTTTACTACCTTAATAACGGCAATCTTCTGAGCACCAGCATCAGCTAGGTGAACTGCAAATGAAGATTTCTCTTCAGCAGGACCAGCAGCTGCGGCAGGACCAGCTACTGCAACTGCAGCCGCTGAAACTCCGAATTTCTTTTCTAAAAACTTAACTAGTTCGTGAAGTTCGATAACTGACATCTTTTCGATGGCATCAACGACTGTCTTAAACTGTGCAGGAGTCGCAACTTCTGTTGCTTCAACTTCTACATTTACATTTTCTTCTGTCATATAATTTATTTTAAAATCTATTGAATAATGGACTAGTTAGCAGAACCTTTTTTCTCGGCGATAGCGTTTAAGCCAACAACCAAACCTTGAATTGGAGAGTTGATGATATTAACGAATTGAGCATATAGAGTCTGTCGGCCAGGAATTGACGCGATAGTTTCCATGTCTGCCTTCCCTTTAAACGCACCCTCGAAGACACCTCCAAGGATTGAAATGCGCTTATCAAGAGTCTTTTGGAAACTGAAGATTTCTCTTGCAGGAGCCAATAGATCTTCTCCGTATACAATCGCAACTTCACCTGCTAGTTCAGGCATATCACCTGTAACTGCATTGTCATTCAAAGCTCGCTTTGTAAGAGTTTTCTTTGCGATATAAAACCCTACACCGTGACTTCGAAGCTGCTTACGAATCTCTGTCATATCAAGTACTGTAACTTTGTGAAAATTCACAAATACCACAGATTTTGAGGACTTGAGGATATCAGATACTCGTTTAACTATGTCTTGTTTTTTTGCTTTTGTAATTGCCATAGTTTTGTACGTGCTTTTAATGTGGCTTATATACAAATTTATTGTTAAATAGATTTGTATATAAAACACCTAATTTTGAAAGGTTATGAAAAAAGCCAATCGATTACTAAGAACTAGGTTCAAAGCTTTCGGATCGGCTTCTTCAAAGGAGGGTGTATTATGCGCTAAAAGCCCATAATGACTCCTGCACAGGACTTATTGGTTAAACCTGAGATTATCGTCGTTTCCTTGGATTATCCCAGATTTTACCTGCCTATGGTCTTTGAAGCCTTTCAGAAGAGATAGTACCATGAAGTTCCAAAAATTCAAGCTCTAGGTCTATCAAGTCAGAATATATGACATACAGGTAACTAATATCTCTTAGGAACATTTGAGCATTTGCCCTCTTTGCCAAAGTAGCAGCACTTACCCCTCTTATTCCTCGCTCGAGTACATATTGATCAATATTTTCAACCTGACTCTTATATAAAGCCTCCTGCTCAAGCAATCTATCGACCACTTTCCTATTAGTCTCTAAATCTAGAAAAATCTTTTCGGACTCTTTGGCAATAATTTGATTTTCAAGACTATGAACTATCAAGCCGTCTGCACCAAAGAATTTTATAAAATTACTTTTAGCTGACTCCATAATTCCAAGAGTATTTCCCATTTTTTTCAAATAAGTACTCCTATGTGCATATACTTCCAGTTTATTTATTTCATCTTTGAGTTGATTTGTTTTGCTTATGACAGCTTCTAAATCAGACATCATAATCAGAACCTTGCTTGGAGTTGAGGTTGAATTTATCGAGACCGTTGTGCTAGCTGAAGTTGTACCAGTAGTATTTATTGGTATTTCAGCTTCATATTCTCTTTCAGGGTCACCATCTCCATCTATATCGATATATATTATTGGAGTTATGGTACTAAAAGAAATCTCAGCATCTCTTCCAACAGGAATATTTTCGAAAACATGATTAGCAAGAACTGATTGATCAACAGAAAAACTTTGTGCAGGACTATTCCAATTTCCCGTAGGACTATTTTTGACAATGGTATTAACTATACTTAGTCTTTGATTTTGTGAACTTGTAAATCTCATATCATCCGGCTTAACTTGAGTGGTCAGTGAAGTCATATTACCCAACTTTACTATAGAGCTATTTGGTATATCTTCGATTGTATAGAATTTATTTCCTTGCTTCATAGTTATAGTCTCGTATTTTTTACCATCAAGCCAGTGTGAAATACCGCCTGCAACCTCACCGTTTACAGTTGTCATATATAAGTCATGAGCTTCTGGTCTAGTTTCATCTAGATAGATAAAACCGTTTTGCTGTACTGGATCATTTGTAACTAAAATACTTTTAATTGCTGCCTGGATATCCACAGACTCCATAATGCTTGCATGACTAATATTTGTCTTTTTCTCGTTATTTATCTTGGATAAATCAATTTTAAGCAAAGTGCCTAACCTGTTTTGAGGACTATCCAACATAACAGTGCCATCACCATCGGATGTATAACTAGGCGTTGCAGTCAATTTTGAATCTTTTTTACAGGGTGCATGTGCACAAGTGTCAAATCCATATTTCATACCATCGACTGTTTGCACACCAATTCCTGCAAAAGACCAGATTCTATACGAAGAATTTATTAAGCTATTACTCCCAATCTGCCTTGTCATCTCACTAGTTGCCCTACTTTGAAGCAATGTATTTGATTTTTTCTGAAGCAGAATTGAATCCTTTGTCAGTTTTAATCCTTCAGTTTCCCCTGTGATTTGTTTTAACCAGTTAATTACCTCACCCATATATGAAGGCTTAGACACGGTATGTGCCCAAACAATATTTCTAGCAGGAATTTCGATAGAGAGATTTATATTCTTGGCAAAAATAGCAGATGGCATAAGCATATATGTAGAAGGCATATTCAATGCCAGATTCATAGCTGTAGTAGCCTTTTGAACAATTCCTTTCATTATTGACTGATTCTCACCATGTAGAGCGGTAAAAAGAGCCACGGGTGTACCAGTTTCAGGTACTGCAACCAGTACCACTTTATCAATAATATGTGATCTTCTGGCTGACTTAAGCCTGCTTAACAACTCCTTTGTGATCAACCCACCATAACTATGGGCAACTATTGTGACTTTGCCATTTATTGAGTTCCTTGAGAGTTGTTCAATTTGATTAATTAAGTTTTGTGTCACAATTTCCTCAGGTGAATATCTCCAATCATATGGAAAAGTCTTGTACTCTTGAAGCAGATTATCAGATTTCAACTTTTCTAATGATAGAAGAAAATTATGATAATAAGTGAACCTGTTCAAACCTAACCCAGCTATCTCTACCCTACCTAGAATATCTTTGGCGTAAATATCAGTATTTATAGATTTACCTAAATCATTCATAAATAATTTTTCAATATCCGAATCTGTGTTTGGCTCCCATAATCTATTCTCAAATATCTGTTTCCTATACAACCTACTACCCTGGAAACCTGGTATGAACAATACAGAAGCGCAGCAGCCATTTTCCAAAAAATCTACTGTACTTGTTGATTCGTTATATATTAACTGTGCATCTTCAACACATGTAGGATTGTTCAATTGTCCTGTCGCGATACTTCCATTGAATAATTTCAACCATCTTTCGCATGAAATTACATGAGTGTTTTCAAAATGAATCTTAGTATCATTGTAAACCTCAAATACTGCCGGTGAAATATCTGAATGTATTTTTGTCTCTGTAATCGTCGCATAACTACTCGAATACACTTCAAATAGATTTGGTTTCAATGGATAACCTCCGTAGCCAATAGCGTTTTCATAACCAATTCTAGGTTGAGTACTTTCCGGATTATCCGGATCAATTTGGCTAATTACAGTGGAATAACTCAGATCAAGCGTACTATTTTGATATATAGAAAATAATGGCTGGTGAGCAAAAATTTGCCCAGCAGTTGTGTCAAAAATCCTGCTTGATGATATCGCTATTTCTGCGCCTCTATATCCAGCAGCAAAAACTGTGCCCCTGAAATCAATATCTACCCCTAGTGCATGACCACCGTCTACTTCAATAAAAGGAAGTGTACTGCTTGATACGATAGTTATCGTTTTAGATCTATTTGAAGTACTAGACATCACAGTATTCACAGACTCATCTTCTAAACCCATAAATATTTCACCCCTGACATAGAAACCTGCGTTAGGTCTAATCTCTAACTTTGTTCCACTATAAATACGCAAAGTGTCGTCTGTCTCTACACCTATGACTTCATCAATTATTACAGGCTTACCGTTTGTGCTTTTAATAATAATCTCCTTTCCATGTACTGAATTTGGGAGGCAAAACAAAAGTAATATTATAAAAATAATAACACCCTGCCTGTTTATATTTAATAATGATATTTCGTCAGCTACAATTTTTCTAAGTAATTTAAATTTATACATGCCAACAGAATTACATTTTGGATGTTAAATTCTCATCAATTAAAGATAAAATTGAATTTTTTAAGGTAAACAAAAAACCACCCCGTGAGGGGTGGTTTTTTGTTTAACCTAATCTAGAGGTATTACTATCTAACGATATTAGTCGTTGAAAGTAGCGCCAGCAGGAGTTAGGAAATCTTCAAATCCATAAGTCTGAGTTACTGCACCGTTACCAGCATTCCATGTGATAGAAACAATTCTAGCAACATAAGAACCAGATACGATACCAGTTACTGCAGCGTTTGTATTTGCAGAGTATTCAACAGCTACACTTGAACCATCAGCGATATTATCAACTCGTGAAATAGCAGCAGATGAAGTTGCAAGGATAGTAGTTGGAGCACTTGCTAGAGCCCAGCCAATAACAGCTGAAGCTGAAGATCGTACCCAGTCTCCACCTTGTGGATTAACATTAACGTTGAATACTGCATTCATAGTACTTGTTCCACCAGTGAATGATGCATTCTGTACTGTGATTGTAGGAGTACTCGCAAGAGTCATGTTTACAGATTTAGTGTAAACATACTGACCAACACCGTTAACAGGAGTAGTCAATGAAGCACTAGAACCATTTGGTTTTTCGTAAGTCACTGAAGATACTGAAGTTGTAGCGATGTAAGGTGTAGTTACAGAAGAAGATGTAGCTGGGAAGCCAATCTTAACTTTAAGAGTCTTAGTCGTATCCTGAGGTACGTTGATTGTTAGGTTATTGAATGAAACTGAAGTTGCACCTGTTCTAGAATCCAACAAAGTTGAACCATCGTATAGGTAGAATACAGCGTCACCAATAGTAAATCCAGAGTACAACGTAGTTGTAGCTGTTAGATCTGTAACCTTAGAAGCACCTGTCTCAGACTTAACGTTGAAGTTAAGAACTGGAACGATAACTGAATCAGTTGTATTCACTCGATAGTTGTTTGATCGAAGTGGAGTTGTTGCAGCTGACAAAGTTAGAGTAGATGTTCCTGGCTTCTTGAACGTGTGAGTTCTTGTGTAAGAACCACCGTTAATATCGTAGAAAGTGTTAACACCGTTTCCAGATACAGCTCGAACTGAATTAGTTCCATAACCGTCAATAGTTACAGTTCGGTCAGAGTCAATTGAATTTGTTGAGAATGAAACAGTCAAAACTTTCTTAGCATCCTTAGGAACTACGAAGTTAAGACCAGACAATCTAACATAGTAAATTGAACTTGAATCCTTTGTAAATGTTGATGAATTTACAGGAACAGTAGCAATAACGTTTGATCCATCCCAAACCTTGATCGTGTTGATCAAAGTTGCAGGGTTTTCAGCAGAACCAGAAAGTGTTGTTGACACCTGTAGGTCCATAGTCTGAACTGCAGAATCAGCAAGACGTGCTTCGAATTCAACGCCGTACACAGGTACGTCAACTGAAGTCTGAACGTTTGCATTGTTTGTAGGTGTAGTCGCAAGTCTTACATCTAGAGATCCTTCAACGCCAGTGTTGACGATAGGAGTCTGTCCTGTAGAACAAGGCTGACCAGTCTGCGAGTTATACATAGCACCTACTGAACAACCAGGAGTTGTTGGTGTAGATGAACATGGCTGACCTGTTAGACTGTTGTACATAGCACCTGCTGAACAGCCAGGAGTTGTAGAAACTGTAGAACCACCATCAGCCATTACTGCAGCTCGAGTGATCGGACCGAAGTAACCAGCAGCGGGAGTAATACCTTTCTGAGTCTGGTAGGCTGCTAGAGAACTCTTTGTAAGAGATCCAAAGTAACCTTTAGAAGTACCAGCAGGAATAACAAGAAGGCCTTTTGCCTCTAGGAATGACTGTAGTGCTACTACGTCAGCCCCTCGGCTACCAATCGTAAGATTAGTGTTGAATGTGTAAGATGCAGATGACTGCGCAGAAGCTGCTACTGGAGCAACTACTGAAAGCGCAAGTGCAAATGCAACTACAGCTGTAATGAATTTCTTCATAATATATGTTAATAGTTTGGGTTAAAGATAGACTAGGTTTCCAGTTACAAATAAAGGTAGTAATGTTGGTCCTTGGCCTATCTCCGGGTTTTTAATACTGACCATCGCAGACCCGCAGAAACTCTCTATATATAGAGTTAGTTTTTGTGGGCCTACGATTAAGTCATGGGTGAGTAAACTGAACGACCCTATCTTTACAGATTAATGCAAAAATAAGGCACCAAAAGTGCTGTTTCCAGCCTTTCGGTTTTGAAAACAATAAACTTAACGAGTATTTGATTTTCAACGTTCATCCAGGGTATAGGGAATAACAAGAATGCCTGCCTAACTTCCATGACGGTATACGGCTATATATATTACAGAAATTGGGGCAAAAGGTCAATTCACACCATAGAATAACGACTCCACCTCCTTTCCCCCTCCTTTTTTAGTACCCCTACCTCAACCAAGGATAAAAGCTCTCTTTGTATGGTTTTCTCACTACAACCCTCTATTTTCCCTATAAGATCACGGATTGTGAGCTGGCCCATGGTCTTTATCTCACTAATAATTTGGCTTTGCCTAGGACTAAAACCGTCTTTCAAGACATCTTTTCTAGGAGTTGGTGCTTTGGGTAATGAAGACGATGTCGAGCCTGAACTAGACTGATTACTATATATAGAAGGTTTTCCCTTAATCGACTTGAGACTATCACTTTGGGCTGAGTTCAAGCTCTTTTGAACACTATTTTGACCCCCTGATTTAGAACCAAGAGTCATACTTTGAGGTCTAATACTATTCTCATCGATCTGAGGAAATTCATAAGATGAGTTAATAGAAAGTATTTCGCTTAGATCAAATGCGATATTTGAATTCTTTCTAAATATGTCCTGGATATGTAGCTGTATAACACTAAGCTCATTGTCCAATAAAGAAACATTTTGAGGAGAAATTAAATTTGCGATCGTTGCAATTTTCAAAAGATTTCGGATATGACCTAACCGTGAATCAAGAAATACACCTGAGATATCTGAAGCCTCCAACAGCTCATCAAGGACAATATGCAAGGTCTCTCTAATATTTGTCTTTAATGGCTCGTGTTCAGATAAGTGGTTTGTAACCAAATATAAAGCCGCAGCTATATTATTAAAGCGTTCTTGTATAGCCTTCATATGATTGTCCTTTTTGATGTCTTTTTCCATTGTTTTGGCTTATATAGAAAGTCGGCATTATGTCTTTTATTGGAATAATTCAGATTCTGTGACCTTTATAAATTCTGATTTTTTTATTCAAAGACAAGTGTCGACGCTCATTATATATAAGACAAAGCAAATGGCAAATTTAGAAAGCTATTGGTCACGTGATAAAATTAACCTATGTCAAAGAAGGAAAAAAAGAAGAAGGTTGAAGAGGAGTCTGCGGGACTTAAACTTAATCCATTAAGTAATCTAAAAGAATCAACAATACAGAGTGTCTGGGGCATAGTTCTTTTTGTACTATGTCTATTTTTCTTACTAGCCGCTTTTAATCAAGGTGGCAAAGTAGGTAATACAATTTACGGCTGGTTTGATAGCCTTTTAGGTTTTGGATACTACCTCCTCCCTCTTCTACTAGTGATCCTTTCTGCCTCATTTTTTGGGGATGGAAATAGAAAGTTTTCAATATCTAAAGTGATTGGATCTCTCCTATTTATTGTGTCTGGCCTAGGTATCCTAGACATAATAAAAGATCAAAGCGGAGGTACTTTGGGGGACGTTTTAGCATCACCTTTAGTTGCAATGTTTGATGTAGTCTTGAGCTTTATTGCGCTACTTGCCGGAGGAATTATTGGATTGATAGTAATACTAGATGCTGCATTAAAAAAGGAGCATTTGCTATTCTGGAGAAAAAATAAAGAAACTGACGAAGCTGTGGATAACTCAAATAATCCCCTACTTATTTTAAATAAGGATAAGGATATTTCTGCTAAAAACTTAGCGAATAAAAATGAAGCTGAGGATGACGAAGATGATACGGAGGAAGTCAAAAGGACATCTGTCCTTGATAGGATAAAGGACAAAATAGATTCTACGGCTCAAAATAAGGATAATTACGATCCTGACTTCGTTCCACTATTTGCAAAGAAAACAGCACTATTAGGTAAACAATATATTGCACCCCCACTTCATCTACTTGAATCTGACAGCGGAAAACCTGGAGTTGGTGATATAAAAGCTAACGCTAATATAATCAAACGTACACTTCAAAACTTCGGAATCGACGTCGAGATGGATGAAATATCAATCGGACCATCGGTCACAAGATATGCCATGAAGCCAGCCGAAGGTGTAAAACTTTCAAAGATTTTAGGTCTTCAAAATAACCTATCTCTTGCCCTCGCTGCCCACCCACTTCGAATCGAAGCACCTATTCCTGGTAAGTCACTTGTAGGTATCGAAATCCCAAATACAGTAAAAGCTAAAGTTGGACTTGGTGCGCTTTTGTCATCAGATGAATTCCAGAAATCTGATAAACCTCTTTTGGTTGCACTTGGTCGTGGAGTGTCAGGAAAGAGTCATTATGACAATCTTGCAAAGATGCCTCACTTACTTATTGCCGGTGCAACAGGGTCTGGTAAATCAGTAACTGCACACGCCATCCTTACTTCCCTACTATATAGAAACTCTCCTGAAAACTTACGATTTATAATGATTGACCCTAAGCGAGTAGAACTAACTCAGTACAACGGTATTCCTCACTTATTAACACCTGTTATCACAGATGCTAAAAAAGCAATCATGGCACTTAGATGGGCGGCAAAAGAGATGGATAGAAGATATGATCTTTTGGAAAAAAGTGCGGTTAGAGATATTGATTCATATCACAAAAATATTCTCATGCCTGCTCTTGAGGCAAAAAAGAAAGGTGATGCTGAGGTTGAAAATAAGGTAATTGATCCATTGCCATATATAGTTGTAATTATTGATGAATTAGCCGACATTATGCAGGCATACCCAAGAGAACTCGAAGCTGGAATCGTGAGACTTGCTCAGATGTCCCGAGCCGTAGGTATTCACCTTATTCTTTCAACTCAACGACCATCAGTAAACGTAATCACAGGACTTATTAAGGCAAACGTGCCGTCTAGAATTGCCCTACAGGTAGCTTCTCAAATAGACTCAAGAACAATCCTAGACATGAGAGGAGCTGAAGAATTGCTAGGTGCCGGAGATATGCTTTACCTTTCAGGTGAGATGTCTAGCCCAAGACGTATTCAATCTGCTTTCGTAACTGAAAATGAGACAAAGAAAATAGTAAAACACCTAAAAGAACAGGCTGATTCCCTAGCCTCTGAAATAAGTCTTACAGGCGAAGCTAAAGATGAAGGTGTAAATGACCCAATATTTAACAATGCAAACACAGGTGGAGACCAGAGTGGGTTTGGTGGAAAAGATGAAGATGTAGATGATGATCTATATGAAGAAGCTAAAGATATTGTTGTTAAAGCAGGAAAAGCCTCAACTTCATATATTCAGAGAAAACTACGTGTTGGCTATGCCCGTGCGGCACGTTTAGTTGATATGCTAGAAGAGAAAGGTGTAATCGGTCCTGCAGACGGTTCAAAACCTCGTGAAATCCTTATTGGAGGAGGACCTGTTGCCCACGATTCAGATCCTGATTCTGATGAAGAGAATATGTAACAGAAAATTGCATTCTGTATTATAATTCAAATAGCAATTACCCATATTGCCTAGTGAGTGATCTTATTTAAAGAATCACTTAGAATTACCCTACCCCATTATCAAAAAAATGAATTTGATCAAAACTTTATCAAAATTTAATGTCCAATCAGTATGCTAAAACCATACCAAGATGGTAAATTAGCAATTCGCATGCTCCTTACATCCGTCTTTGTATTGGCATTAATAGGATATTCAATATTTCAGGTACACAAGATGATAACTGGCCCGACTATAGAACTATCTTCAATAACAGATAAAGGATTGATTACGGGTAATAATAAAATAGCCCTTAAAGGCGAGGCTCAGAACGTAGCCTTTATATCAGTAAACGATAATCCTATATTTATAGACGAAAAAGGATTATTTAGTGAAAATTTATTACTTTATCCCGGCTATAATATAATCAAACTGTATGGCAAAGATAAGTTTGGAAAAAGCCTAACCAGATTAGTCGAAGTTACCTATCAACCTTAATTCAAAAAATCAGATTTTATGGCAAAAAAAATAATAAATAAAAAAGCTAGTTCAAAAAAGGCTTCTAATACACCTTCTAATCCAGAAGAGGAATTACAGAACGAAAGCTCATTTGTAGATGACGAGAGTAGTGATGGTGATAAAAAATCAAAAAAAGGTGATAGAAACAATTCTATCCTTGATACTATTGCTCAAATTAAAACAAAGTTTGGTGATGACGCTATCATGAAGCTTGGTGAGAAACCAAAAGTAAATGTTCACTCTGTTCCTACAGGCTCTATTGGATTAGATGCGGCACTTGGAGTTGGTGGTCTTCCCCGTGGAAGAATTGTAGAGATTTTTGGACCTGAATCTTCTGGTAAGACAACTCTTACGCTTCATGTTATTGCAGAAGCACAGAAACAAGGTGGTATTTGTGCATTTATCGATGCAGAACATGCTATGGATCCTGAATATGCAAAGCGAATTGGTGTAAAGATCGATGAGCTTCTTATCTCTCAGCCTGACAACGGCGAACAAGCCCTAGAAATCGTAGAAAGTCTCGTTAGATCTGGAAAGATGGACGTAATCGTAATTGACTCGGTTGCGGCACTTACGCCACGCGACGAGATCGAAGGTGATATGGGTGCGCACCATGTAGGTAAGCAAGCAAGACTTATGTCTCAGGCACTTAGAAAACTAACTGCAATTGTTGCAAAGTCTAAGACTATCGTAATATTTATCAACCAGATTCGTATGCAAATTGGTGTTATGTTCGGTAACCCAGAAACTACTCCAGGTGGAAAAGCTCTTAAATTCTATACTTCTGTTCGACTTGATATTCGAAGAATTGCTCAGATTAAAAAAGGTGAAGAAATTATGGGTGGGCGTACACGTGTGAAGGTGGTAAAGAATAAGGTTGCGGCACCCTTCAAACAAACAGAGTTTGACCTTATGTACAACGAAGGTATTTCTCGTGAAGGTGAACTTATCGCCCTCGGAGAAAAGATGGGCATAGTAACTAAAAGTGGTATTAGCTATTCTTATGGCGAAATCAAATTAGGCCGAGGATACGATGCTACAAGACAATTCTTAAGAGAAAATACTAAAGTTAGTGACGAAATCCTAAAAAAGATCCGAGACAACCTAAAAGAAGCTTAAATCTGCCTAGTTTACAGCCTCTTAAACAATTACCAAAGGCTCCATATTCCCTATTTATCCATGAGCGATATATAGGTAAATTAATAGTGGACAATGACGCTATCCTGACATAGAATGTCTCTACTATGCTAGATTATAACGAAGTAACACTTAGAAAGTGGATTGTTTTTGATGGAGACCCTTATGAAGTACTTGATTCTCATGTATTCCGTAAGCAGCAAAGAAAGCCTGTAAATGCAGTTAAGATGCGAAACATGATTAGTGGCCGAATTGTCGAGCATTCTTTCCACGTGGCTGACCGAGTTGAAGAAGCTGATATATCAAACAAGAAGGTTAAATTCCTATATAACAATCGTGGCCAATGGTGGTTCTGCGAGGAAAACGATCCTGGTAAGCGTTTTGAGCTTACTGAGGAGCTTTTGGGTGATGGTCGCAAGTTCCTAAAGACTAACGCTCTTGTAGACGCTCTAGTTTACGATGAAAAGATTATCGGTATCAAACTACCTATTAAAGTAGAGCTTGAAGTAACTGACGCTCCCCCAGCTGTTCGTGGTGACACAGCCAAAGGTGGTAACAAAGTTATTACTCTTGAAACCGGAGCAACTCTAAATGCCCCTATGTTTATAGCACCTGGAGATGTTGTAAGGATTAATACGGAGACTGGTGAGTATGTGGAGAGAGTTTAACTAGCTTTGATTATATTTGTGAGCTATTTCTTTCAGCTTTTTTAAATTCTTCCTAGATACCTTCCATCGTTTTTCCATAGTATCTTCAACCCACAAGCATTTAAGATTGTCACTTTTAATATCTGAAAAAAGTGAATCGTCAACTTTTGATACACTTGAAAAAACTTCATAGGCTTCAAGTCTTTTTGGTATATCTGCAATGGCTATATTAAAATGTGACATATTTTCTTTATGAGCTTTTTTGTACTGCCCCATGATACGAAAAATATATATAGGTTTTCTACTACAATTTGTAATAGTTAATAGTAATTGGGGTTTATTGTCAGTATTGAATATTCCAGCTTCAGCAAAGATAACGGTAGATGAATTAAGTATATTTTTAGAATTTCCTATTGATGCCGTAAATTTAATTTTAACCCTATCAACAATCAAGTCTTTAACAATATTCCAAATAAAAGATACTAACGAGATTATAATCGCTAATACTGAGATTGTAAAAGTTGGATTTTCCATTAAACATAATAATACCAATAAATTAACAAGAGAAAAACCACCCCTCTCGGAGTGGTTTTTCTTTTTCTGCCCAGTACGATTTCTCGCACAGTAACAGTATTTGCCAACATAAGCTTCTTATTCAGCCACAAATGGCACAAGAGCCATGAATCGAGCACGCTTAACAGCTGCTGCAAGCTTTCGCTGGTTCTTAGCAGTAACACCTGTTCGCTTTCTTGAAAGAAGACGAGCATGTGGATTCAAGAATTTCTTAATAATACCGACATCTTTATAGTCGATATGCATAATATTATTCTGAGTGAAATAGCATTGTTTTGTCATATTTTTGCTTGTTTACTTTATTTGGGCTGATAATTACTTAGTTTGGCTTTCGCCTTTAGTCTGGCTCGCAAGCTTTGAGTTCGCACAGCATGATCTTTTGGACCGCGCAGTTCGAACGCTCGCTTGGCTCGCCTCTATTTTAGAATGGAATATCTTCAGGATTAATTTCGTCTGCAGGGTAGTTGACTGAATCTAGTGATTCAAGATCATCTGCCTGGCTAGGCGCTGCCTTTGATTCTCTAGCTGGAGAACTAGATTGAGAAGAAAACCCTCCATCATGACCTCCACCTCCCTGGCCACCTTGTCGGGGACCAAACTGGATAGTGTCAGCAATAACTTCAGTTCGATAATTCTTCTTTCCATCTGGACCATCCCAAGACCGTGTAGTTAGACGACCTTCAACATATGCCATAGAACCTTTCTTAAGGTAAGCAGACACAGTATCAGCTTGTCGTCCAAATACCACGATATTGTGATAATCGGTGTTTTCTTGTCGCACGCCATTCTTATCTTTATAGACTCGATTAGTTGCGATAGAAAAACTTGCCACGTTTACTCCTGAAGGCAAAGCCTTTAATTCAGGATCTCTTGTTAAATTTCCAATTATAAATACTTTGTTTAAATACATATTTTTTAGCTTTTTAATACTTCTAGTTCCTCTTCTGCTTCAGCAGTTTCAGTATTGTCTAGAGTTAAAGCTGTATCCCCTTCTGGGGCAATGATAGAGTCGTCCGAGATATCATCTTCCGAAGCATCTGGTCGGTTATTTCGGCCACTTCCGTCGCGTAGCGAACCAATAACAGTGTTTTCACGCACTGTAGTGATAAGCAAGTATCGAAGAATCGGTTCGAAACCCTTTACTTGCTTTTCAAGTGCTACTACATCTTCAGGTGCAAGTGTGAACTTGACCCATCCGAAATATGCATCTTGAAACCACTTCTTCTCAGCTTTGATTGTTTTAGCAATCTCATAAGCGAGACGTATTGGCTGCGGCGCATCCTCAGAGATGAACTCGCCCCCGAGCTTTTCAACAAATGATTTGAGCTCAGAAAACTTTACAGTTACATCGTCTTCCGAAAGAGTAGGCACGAAATGAAAACCGAGCTCATATACTTTGAGTCGTTCGTCTCGTTCTAAATCTCTGTTATGATCCGTAGTCATGGCTCTCAGGCTACCACATGATCCTTACTTACGCAAATCTGCCAGGTCCTACCAACCTAAAGTCACATAGCCTATTTTATGGCCCTAATTATAGCTCTAATTTAAATGCCTGACAGGCATTTTCAAGTAGAACTTTGGCCATAATTGGCTCTTCTAGGCCTCTAATTTCAGCCATCTTCCTAACTACCTCTATTACATAGCTTGGCTCGTTACGGCCTCCACGATGCGGAATTGGCGCCACAAATGGACAGTCGGTCTCAGACATAACACTTTTTATGGGCAATTCTTGGATAGTTTTGGCGTATTCCCTGGCAAATGTAATCACCCCAGTAAATGACACAGTAAAACCTCTATCAAGAAACATCCTAGCCTCCTCAGGCGAACCTGCGAAGAAATGGACATTTCCCTTCAACTTTATTCCAACCGATATGAAATTCTCATCAAGAATCGATAAAATCTCATTATATGATTCTCTGGCATGGATCATAATTGGAATATCACGCTTCAGTGCAATATTTATCTGACCGATAAATAACTTTGCCTGAAGTGCAAATACAGTATCCACTGATAGCTGATCAGGCGGAACTTTAAAGCCACCGTAACTAGCACTTTTTGCGCGAGTATCAGCAAACCTGAAAACATCTATCCCACACTCACCTATTCCTACAACCGAGTCATGATCAGCCAGTTTTTCAAGCTCTGCGAGCCATTCTTCAATAACTTTATCTGCTTTTAATAAAATTTTTAACTTTTTTTGATCAGAACTTAATAATTCACCTTCTGAAGTTACAGATTCTATTGGTTCAAATTCTTTTAGTAAGTTTTGTACTTCGACAGGATGAATTCCAGGCATACTATATATGTGCGGAAATTCTATCCCCTCTTTATTCCTATATGTATCAGCAATTTCCAAAATCTGTTTTGAACTTTCAATATCTGTTCCAATATTTATAATCGCAACACCTTTTTCTTTGGCACGCAAAACAACTTCATCCCGATCATTGTCATAATCTGGAAAATTTAAATGCGCATGTATATCTATATATCTAATTTCTGTCATAAAATTTACATAATTCAGACCGTAGGAAATTTATCGTTCTCGCGATCTAACAATCATTTTTTCGCGATCTGACTATCCGACTATACACCTAATCTTTTCTTGCAAACAAAGGCGTTTCAGGAAAAGTCTTGGCCTCAATTAGTTCGATAATTTTTGAAGATGTTTCAGGTAAAAATGGCCCAAGTGCATATGCAATCTTATATAATTCAACAAGCATATTCTCTACATCATTAATTGCACCCTCTTTATCAATTTTAATTTTCTTAAATGGCTCTTTTTCCTGAATCGAAGTATCAAGTTCAGCAATCTTTTGCCAAATCTTGTTTGAAGCGGCAGCGAAATTGAAATCATCTATATCTGAAGCCAAAGAATCAAAAATTTCTGTCTTAACTGACTTACCCTCTTCAGATTCTCTAGCAACTTCAGCCAAAACAGAATCAAAATCCACTTCATAGCTTGTGGCCATTTTCAAAATTCTGCTTGTGAGATTACCTATACCATTTGCCAAATTAGCATTATATGCCTCCTTGAAACGCTCTTTGGTAAAATCACTATCCTCATATGGAGAAAATTCACGAGCAATAAAATACCTAAGCGCGTCTATGCAATATTCCTGAGTCAAATAAAAAGGATTAATTACATTGCCCAATGACTTACTCATCTTCTGACCTCCACTGTTTACGAAACCATGAATAAAGATCTGCTTTGAAGGCGGAAGACCTGCTGACATAAGCATAGTTTGCCACATAGCACTTTGCTGACGTAGATTATCTTTTCCGGCCACCTGCACACCTGGCCAAAATTTTTCGAAATTTTCACCCTTAGGATCAGAAGCTGGCCATCCTAGGGTAGAAATATAATTCACCAAAGCATCAAACCAAACATACATAACATGATCTTCGTCGCCTGGAACTGGAATTCCCCAAGGCATCTTTTCTTTCAAACGAGAAATACTGAAGTCACGAAGCTCGGCTGTGACAAAACTTTTAATTTCATTGAACCTGCCTTCTGGAATTACAAATTTTGGATTTGCTTCATAAAAATCAAGAAGCTGTTGCTGATATTTTGATTGTCTAAACAAATAATTTTCTTCCTTGCGAATTTGTAGTTCAAGATTAGGATGAATTGGACACTTACCGTCAGTCAATTCACTATCATGCTTTTCAAGCTCACAACCAATACAATATTTAATTTCATACTCCCCTTTATAGATATCTCCATTTTCAAAACACTTCTTCCAAAAAACCTGAGCAGCTTCAATATGATGAGGATCAGTTGTTCGAATAAAATTCGTATAACTTAAATTTAATCTTTCCTTAAGTTGTTTAAATCTGTCTGCATATTTATCTACATACTCTTGTGTAGGAATTTGAGAACTCATTGCCTTCTCAAAAATCTTTACACCATGCTCATCAGTGCCTGTATTGAAAAAAACATTGAAACCAGCAAGTCTTTTGTATCGAGCCACGATATCTGCCTGAATTATTTCAAGAGCAAAACCAATATGTGGATCAGAATTTACATACGGTAGAGTCGTCGTTATATAGAAGTTTTTTGAGTCTTTTATTTGAGGCATTTTGGCAATGGTTTTAGGCGCTTTTATCAGTCTTTAAATAAGGTTTTATTACGCCCTATTAGATAGAACTATATTAGACTAAAACCACCTAATTTCAAAGGCTTATATATAAGGGTTTAACAGGCTGGTTAACTTCTACCTCCCCATCTTACCTCTCGTAAGAGCTCCAAAATACCCCTCTGCCGGTGTGATGTTGTTAGCCTGCTGGTACTTAATCAACGCCGCTCTCGTAGCAGGTCCGAAGTATGTAGTAGTAGGTTCTCCGTTTAGGTTCAAGTATCCAAGAGATACAAGGATATCTTGTAGAGCTTTAACGTCACCACCTCTACTACCAATAGTAAGGTTTCTAGTAAATGTAGTTGAAGTTTGAGTATTAGTGTTTGTCTGTGTAGGTGGTGTATATGTTGGAGTTGATCCTTGTATTCTAGAGATAGTAAGAGGTCCGAAGTATCCTTGTGCTGGTGTGATGTTGTTAGCTTGTTGATACTTGATGAGTGCAGCACGTGTTGCTGGACCAAAGTATGTAGTTGTAGGTTCTCCGTTAAGGTTCAAGTAACCAAGAGATACAAGGATATCTTGTAGAGCTTTAACATCATCTCCTCTACTACCTACTGTTAGACGACGTGTAAATGCAGGGTTTGAGTTTTGTGACTGTGAGTTACTGTTAGTAGTACATCTTTGTCCTGTTGTAGTGTTGAATACTTGTCCTAGTTCACATGCTACCTGTGTATTGTTTGTAGGATATATGATGTTTGTACTACCACCACCAGATGAACCACCTCCTCCACCTGTAGATTGAGCTACTACTGGTTGTGGTGTAGCATCCCCTGTAGTTGGAGTAGGTGCGGGTGTTACTGGAGGAGTAATTACAGGTGGTGTTACACCTTCTACTACTTCATATGTAGAGAATCCGGTTACAGTGAATACTAGTGTACCGTTTAAGAAAGAGTTGATGATACATGCAGGTTGAGTACAGATTACACCGTCTTTCTTGATAGTTGGGTTAGTTTGAGTTACTCCGTATAGAGTGATGACAGCTGGTTTGTTTAGTTCAGGTACAGATGTAGAGTTTAGTGTTACCTTGTTTCTTTCAATCTTAAGGTTAGTGTCTAGATCTAGTTGTGATGATGTTCTTGTAAGTGGTACTGCTTGGCTCCATGTTACTTTACCTATGTTTGTTTTACCTAGTTCAAGTACTGGGATACTGTTTAGGTCTAGGTTAGTTACATCTGGTTTGATATCGAAGTTAAGCAGTAGAGGTTTAGGACATCCGTATGCGTTTACGAGGGTTTTGAGTGAAGTTGCAGTAGATGAACATCTATCAAGTGAGTCTTCTACGCCATCACTATCAGAATCTGTATTTATATTTAGATTAGCAACAGCAAATGAAGTAGAATTAAATGTCGCGCTCACAGTCTTAACAGCTGACATAGCGACTGTACAAGTTGCAGCTGTACCAGTACATGCTCCGGACCAACCAGTGAAAGTTGAACCTTGTGCAGGTGTTACTGTTAGAGTTACTGATGTACCAGAGTTATATGTTTCAGTACAATCTGTACCACAAGAGATTCCAGTTCCTGTGATTGTTCCACTACCAGATCCTGATTTTATTACAGTTGTAGTTAGGGTGTAGGTTGTTGGGGTAGGTGTAGGTGTTGGAGCAGGTGTTGTTGGAGCCTGAGGTTGTGGAGGATTTGTTACAGGCTGTCCGCTATACCACTCATATGCACCCACATCCCAGGCACCGCCTTGAGGACGAGCGGTTCCATTCATATCATTTGAGAAACCAGTAGACGCAAGAGGAGTACCATAATCAATTGCTGGTGAACCAGCCTTCAAGTTATAATTTGAGTTCATAATATCACTCCCTAGAGCCACGAACTTGTTTGTTGTAGCAACTGCTGGAAGTTTTATTGAACTTTTATTTAACCAACCAGCATCTGTAAGAATATTATTTGTAAATTCATATTGTTTTTGTGGCAAATAGAATTTATCATCATCTAAAGCAGCATTACTGTCATAGATGTTATTTTTTATAATTGCCTTTTTTGTTGCAGTAATTCTAACCGACTGAAGAAATGTGTTGTTGTAGACATAAATATTATCTGCATAGTCACCACCAATCGATGAACGTGCTGATCCAAAATTTGCACCGTTATTTAGAATATTATTTCTAAATGTAATGTTGTAGTTAGACATTGGTATGCCATTAAACTGACTACTAGCCGTGGTCATCCATATCGCTTGATGAACATCTGTAATAAAGTTACCTTCTATTATTGTGTTTGTTAAGGTGTCATAGCCTTGTCCTCCAAGACCTCCATTTGTAAACGACTGGATACCATCTACATGAGCGGCCTCCCACATTTCGCTTAGCTTATTACCAAAAATTTTATTATTTTTAAAGGTAATTCCATTACCGAAAATTCTTACAGCATCTACATCCGCTCCACAGCCAGTAGCTACAGCTCTACATCTTTCGATTGTAAAAAGCCTTTCAATTTCATTGTTCTCAATTAAACAGTTATCAGAACAAAATATCCCCATACCATGACTTAATTGATATAGTCTATTATTTTTGATTGTTAAGTTTGAAAAATATGGTTTTGCCATATTAACCGAAACACCGTCATATGGAGCATAGGTATCACTTCCGTGTATATAGTTTCCTAATACTTGAACATTACTACCATTTATAACTATATTTCCACCACTAACTTCAAAACCTTCAACAACAGCATGATTCTTTACTCTTACTATACCATTTATAACTGTTCTGTTATCAGGTGAATTTTTGTTAAAAGGAAATGCAGCTTTTAATATAATAGGATTACCTGCTGTACCACTATTAGCTAAAGAAATATTTTCTTTGTAAGTACCAGGGTAAACTAAACAAGTATTTCCGGCCTTAGCCGCTCCTGCACACTCAGATATAGATCGATAATTACCTGTACCATCAGCTTTTACATGCAACACAGGATCTGTAGGGGTTGGTGTAGGTGTTGGAACAGGATTAGGAACTCCTGTTTGACTACCGCCTGTTGTGGTAGTAGCAGTAGTACCGCTACTAGGAGGCGGTGTTTGGGAAGACGGCTGGCCTAAACTCTCACCACCATAAAGCGCAGTAATCTCCTCCTGAATTAACGCAACTCCATAAATTCTAACATCATCTATTTGACCATTGAAATAACCACCATCTGCTAATCTTCCAATTCTACCAATAGATAATCTATCTACTGCAGTATTAAAAGTTTTATTCACACTACCAGTCGCAGTCTCAACACCATTTACATACAATCTTCTATTATCAGCGCTTTGGAAAACAGCTACAATATGATTCCACTCACCAACTTTTACTCTACCTGAATATGTACCATCTTCATTTCCAATTGAGTCTCTTGCTATCAATGAAGCAGTTGTTCCCGTTACTCCAACATAATAATAAGGAGTGTTCGCATCCTTATCTTCCGTTGAAACTATTGTCCCACTTCCCTTAACCCATGCTGAAAAAGTAAAAGGGAATGATGTTATAACTTTTGTATCACGCGTCGCATACTGATTATTACCGTTTAGATTCAAAGCCTTCCCAATCTTCCCCGCCACATACGTTGGAGAACCCATAAGTGTAGCATTGTTAGCATTTCCACTTGCATCGTTTGACGTATCATCAAACGTATAGTGAGCAATTAGTCCAGGACCAGTAGACGCATCAAGTACAGCACCTCTTGCTTGAAGACTTGTTAGTAGTCCACGTGTAGCAGGACCAACTAGTCCCCATGTAGGACCACTACACACTATATTGTTCTCACACTGTATGTCTTTAACAGCTTTTGCTGTACGTGGACCATAGAAGTTTGTTTCTTCACCTATGTTAGTTACAGCTTTACCTAAGTTGTTTAGTATACGCTGTAGTATAGAGACTTCGGAGTTAGTGATACCAGGGCGTAAAGGTTTAGATAGTGTTAGAGGTTGTGCTAAGAGAGTTTGTGGTAGAAGGAGGGTTAATAGTACTAGTGAGGTTAGGAGTTTTTTCATGGGGTAATGGAAACAATATTTAAACTGGTAAGTTGGGGTAATTATAGCATCAATCTACGCGCAAGCTACAAATACATGTGTATTAAATTACATATCCCTAATCTCAATAATTTTTGAAGGGTTATGATGACCTATAACTATTTTTACCTTATGAGTTAGAATATTAAAATGTTTTGCTATTAAGCCAATCATGGCCCTATTTGCTTGATTCGCTTCTGCTTTTGCACGGACATAGATATTGAACGATAATTCTTTCTTTTGTTCAATTCTATCTTCTTTTGAATCCGGAAATATATGTATATGGATAAACATAGTTAATTTATAAGGTGAATTAAAGCATAAATATTTGCTTACTAGTAGTATTTAATAGATATGTCAAAATAGATACATGAAAATAATTATCTATACTAAAACAGACTGTCCATGGGCTGAAGAAGTTATTAAATTCCTTGAATCCAAAAACATACCGTTTGAAGAGAGGGACATGCTGAAAAATGAGAATTTTAAAGAAGAAGTTCTGAAGAAAACAGGCCAATCATCTTCTCCAACTTTGGATATAGATGGTCATATTTTGGCTGATTCTGATGTGAATCAAGTAAAAAAATATATAGAGTCAATTCAGTAGCTAAATACATTATTTTAAAACAAAACACCTGCTTCGTTTACACAAAGCGGGTGTTTTGTTTTTTGGCTCAATGCCAAGCAATATTTACTAAGGAGTCATCTCGCCACCCATAGGAGTTTCTGGAGTATCGTTTGCATCAGCAGGAGTTTTACCTTCCTCACTTGTACCAGCAGCGTCGCCAGTAATCTGAATATCAAGCGATGGGCCATTGTCAGCTGGAGCAGGAGTTGCCGATCTACCTGTAAACCAATACACACCTAGGCCTACTACGACAAGAAGCAAAATAACAATTAGAATTGTATTTGTACTGCTTGAAGAATTATTTGTTGGTTCCATTTTTATTAATTTTTTATTAATTATTTATCTTAATTTTAAAACTTATTTTTTGATAATGGGATATACGTTCCATTTCCAATTATAACATCATAATTGAATAACTAATCACGATTTCTAATAACGATTTACTGGACCAAGTTGCTTGTATCTTCAGATTTTTCATCAGATTTAACGAACCCAGTTATTCGATCTTTAAATCTATAGTAAGCAAATCCTGCGACAAGAAGTATTACACCTAGTGAAATAAATGATATGAATCTGTAAACATCGCTTAAGTTTGCAGTATCATAAATAAATATTTTTATTACAGTAATAGATAACAGTGCAATAGTGAACATGCGTACAAGGTGTGACTTCTTAATTATTCCATATGATAAACCGAGCATTGAATACCCAAGCCAATACAAAGAAAGCACTACACGTTTTGTATTTTCGATAGAAGTATATTGAGGGTCATTGTATCCATATGAATACAAAGAACCATTTCCGCCCAATAGACTGATTTTATTATTGAAGTAATCAATAATTTCCAAACTACCCGCCCAAAGAATCAAGCCGTTCATAATCAAATAACAAACTACAAAGACCTGATTAGGACTAGCTCTTAATTGATCTTTATTCATTTTCATCATTGAGATAATCATAGATATAACTATCACTATAACTACCGTAGACAACACTCTCGAGTTAAGTAAAAACGCATAATCAACATCTAGTACCCAACTATTTACCACCAGAACAAGTACCCCTAGTGCCATAACCACATACGCTACGACTCTAAAGATAAACTCTTTAGCCCAAAATGATATTGCGACAAATACAAGTGCATATAGTGACCAAATCATCGGTAAATATATATCAGTCTCGCCAGTAACTAATCGAAGCGGTTCGAGTGTTAACCATAAGAAAACCAAACCAGAAATACCAGAAGCACTGATTCCTCTTCCGGCATTTAATTCACTTTCATCTATATTGTCAGCAGTATTTTCTAATTGATTTCTTTTTGGTAAATGCAATTTATATACGTACCAGATAACAGCAAACATCATAATTACAAACCATACAGTAAACGTCATTTCATTGAATATAGGCTGAGATCCATTGTCACCATCTAAAACATGATAAAGTCCAAATACCCCCACAAAAGTTGAGAGTACAATTCCTAAAATTCTTGTACCTCTTGCTTTAAACATAACTCCGGACACTATCATAAGTATTGCTTCTGCAGCGAACATGATAGTGGTAATATTTCCTTCAAAATGAAGCGCTGTAGCGATAATTAAGTAGAGAGATCCAATTACCATCATTATATTACTGCACTTCGATATTGCAGAAGCTTGATTAAACACAGTTCTTAGCACAAGCGACATTACCAAATAGAATACTCCAACTATCAATGCGAATATTGCATAACCTTCTCTTGTTTCAATAAGAGGTGAACAAAGTGAGAAATAAAATATCGGCAAAACATAAACAAGAAATGCATCAATACCTTTATAATCCCTATCTCTGACTAGGAAATTGATAAAGCTTGTAGCGAAATAAATCAGGAATAATATTGTTACATAGACAAATGTTATTTCAATTACAGCCTGAGCTTTATAACTTGCTACCCACATAAGACCGAGCACACCAGTAGCTATTAAGCTAACTACAGTCAATTTTGGCCAAGCTTTAAATCTTGCCAACAGTAGCACTGCAAGATTTAGGATAATTAAATATGGGAACAAAACATGAACTGAGTCAGTTAGTGGGAATATAAATGGAACCAAGAATCCTCCAAGTAGTGAGAACATGATAATCGGCATCGAGTTATAAGCAATTGCCAGACCAGCACCTAGTGCCGTTATTACAATAAATAATACAAATGCTGTAGGTTGACTTATAATTCCGTAAAATTCAAACGCTGCATAAGCGGTTATATAGAATATACCAAGTCCGCCTCCAGTTAGCCCTGTGCCGTACGCAGGATATTTTGCCCGCAAAAGATATCCAACAATTACAAATACAATACCAGAAATAAATCCCAAAAATACTCTCATACCTTCTGTAATGAGTCCTGTATCGAAGGCGTATCTTAAGAAGAAGATCACACCCAGAAGAACAGCAATTATTCCAACCGTAGTTAAAACCTGTGATCCAAATTTAAATTCACTATGATCATCAGTATTTTTTTGTTTCAATGGCTGAGGTGCAAGATTCGGAACAGATTGAGTTGATTGCTGTTTAATTTCTTGTTGAGGTGCAATAGATTGTTCCGCCAATACAGGTTTAACCATATTCTGCTGAGCAGGAGCCTGAGGTTTTACCTGCAATGGTACCGATACCGGTACAGATTGAGTGCTAGTAAGTTTATTCACTCTCTCCTCTAGTTTGTTAATTCGTAAAATGAGGTAGATTGTGACAGCTAAACCAATTAAAAATGTCATGGATATATTGTATCACCATTTTAAGGGACGATTTTAGAAACTATAGATAATCTATGTGAGACACTTTACTTAATAAAGTACCTTTAAAATCTTCTTAACAAATCCATTTAGAGACCTAGCAAAATACTTAGTCACAACCCTTTTATTTATTCTACTAGCGGTTGGATAAGGATATATTTTATTGAAGATATGCTTAATTGGTAGACCGCTACTTTGAGCTAAAATTAATTCTTGTACAATTTCTCCTGCAATTGGAGAAATTAAAGTTCCTCCTAAAAGTTTCCCTTTTGATCCACCTTTTATGCCTACAAAAAGTTTAATTAACCCATCTCTATATTCATCTGTTATAGCACGGTCATCATGAGTAAATTTTTCAGTCAAAATTTCGAAGTTTTCACCGCGTTCGATTAGAGTTTTTTCATTGATTCCGAAAGTGGCAATTTCTGGTGAAGTATAAGTAACCCAAGACAAGCTATCAGTATTTAATTTCTTTTTGAATAAATTTCCAAATAACCCAAACCCTACAGGTGCAAAAAAGTTTCTAATTATGAGAGCAGCGTGAAGTTCAGCTGCATGAGTAAACTGATGTTGACCGACAACATCTCCACAAAGAAAAACTCTTTTATTTGTAGTCTGCAAATATTTATTTACCTTTATTTTATCAGTACCCGAATTATTCTTTTCAATCTCAATACCAGCTTTATCCAAGTCCAAATTATCAATATTCAGTTTTCTACCAATTGCCAATAAAATCGCATCACAATCAATTAAGGTCTCTGTCTCTGAATCACCTAAACCTTTAATTTTTACTTTTGGTTGATTTGATTCATCTAATATTTCCGAAACTTCACTCTTAAGTAAAATATTGATTCCCTGAGAAACTAATTTTGTAGCTAAAGTGTCAGCTATTTCAGTGTCTTCTTTTTCCAAAATCCGAGAACCTTTGTGAACAATAGTCACTTTAGACCCAATCATAGAAAAAGCCTGGCCAAGCTCAATACCAATAGGTCCACCGCCAATCACTAACAGATTCTTTGGTAAAGTTTTTATATTGAAAATGGTCTCATTTGTATAAACAGGGATAATATTTTTTTCAACGTCATTATTATTACCTTTAATATCAATCTTAATCGGCCTAGATCCTGTGGCAATAATAATTTTCTTAGCTTTGTATTCAATTCCATTTACCTCAACTGAATTTTTTGAAGTAAACTTTGCTAGCCCTAAAACCACCGCCATGCCGATAGATTTAAAGTATTCTGCATTTTCATGTTCACGGATTATATCTTGTTTTAATCTAACCTCGTCCATGACTTTTATTAAATCAATTTGCCTACCCTCATGCTTTACCTCATTTACACTTTCTGCAGTCATAAATTTCTCAGATTTTTTACCCTGAGCAATTCCTCGTGCAATATGTATAAGTGCCTTCGACGGAATACATCCATGATTCAGACAATCTCCACCAATTGCTTTATCTGATTTATCTATTAGACAGACCTTAAATCCTGCCTTATTCATAAACCCTGCAATATTTAACCCTCCAGATCCAGCACCTATAACGATAATATCAAAATCTTTTTTCATAATATTTGCCTACATAAATTAATAAGATTAAACCTAAGATAGCGAGCGTAATACTAAGCGGGTTTAATAATCTGAGTGATCCACCTAAATATACATAGGCAAAAGTACCAGGAATCATTCCTAAAAATGATCCAGTAAAATAATCTTTAACTTTTATATTTGTAACACCAAGTAAAAAATTTAAAGAATTGAAAGGGAAAAGTGGAATTAAGCGAAGAGCCACAACAGTTGCAAAAGGTTTTGCCTCAAGTCTCCCTGAATATTTTTTAAGCAGTGGATATTTTACCAATAACTTACTTTGCACATAATCTCTAAGTACATATCTCGCTAGCAAGAACGCAGCAAGTGCGCCTAGTGTATTTCCAATTATGGCAATCAGAGTTCCGTACCACACCCCAAACAATGACCCCGTCAAAAGGGTCAAAGGTGATCCTGGAAAACCAAGCGGTGCTGATACAATCTTAAAACATATAAGCAACAAGGCCACAGTTACAGGCATGCTAATTTTCATAGCCTCCATGTATTCGAAAATCTCAAAAACTTTTTCTCTGAAAATAAAGACTGTGACACTCAAGGCACAAACTAAAATAAAAGTAAAAAGTTTTTTATTTTTTGCTGCCAATGATGAAGAATAATCGCTCATATAGCAGTTTATTACTTTTCCATTTCAGTAATTAAATACCCATACCCCAACTTTTCCATATCTGCTCTTGGAATAAATCTCATAGCCGCAGAGTTCATACAATACCTAAGACCTCCTCTGTCTTTTGGACCATCATCAAATACATGCCCTAAATGCGAATCAGCATACCTAGATCTAACCTCTGTACGAACTGAAAAGAAGTGTCTGTCTTCCTTTAATACCAAGACTTCAGGAGCAATTGGTTTTACAAAAGACGGCCAGCCAGTTCCTGAATCAAACTTGTCCTTTGAAAAGAACAATGGCTCCCCAGAAACAATATCGACATACATTCCCTCTTCATAATTTTTATCATATTCATTTGCAAACGGCCTTTCTGTACCCTCTTCTTGTG
>JAYJME010000144.1:0-24759 GCA_036873775.1 Costaria costata
TTTGGCTGCAGTGGTCCACAGAACGGTCTCAACTCCGAACGTCCGGGGGGCGTTTTCCGTTGATCCCTCGTTGGAATCAGTACGTTTCTCCAAATCCCAAAGTAGCTTATATTGTTTGTCAGACTGGTATTTGGTTTGGGGGTCGTCATTTTCTATCCGCCCAATCCCTAAAACAAATCAACAGCCCAAAATCAAGTTCCAATACGCTCAAAACATCTGTTCAAAGGCCCCCAAGACCAGAAAATGTTCGCATTTGGTTTGGGTCATTTGGGTTTCGAAACTAACAGAATATTGTTGGGTAAGAGAACCCGGAGTGTCCCGGGCGAATGAAATCACCGCTTATGCGGAAAACGAATGGCAAGAAATGATCACGTCACGGTCACGGTCGTACCTTGTCCCAGAAGACATAGAGCAGTACCCATCACGAGCACGGCAGTACATCCCACAGTGGCCCATGCGGTCAGGCCACATAAGTCAGCGTGAGACCGCCACGAACGTCAAAAGGCGTGCAGCCATACGCGATGGAGGGTTGGCAGGGTGCAGCAGCTACATTGATTGGAGTAGTAATGTTTCGTGTTTTGTACTGCTGGAACTAACTGCTGTGGTCGTTGTTTCTGCTGCAGACGCACGGCGAGCGAGTCGGTTGATGACATACTACAGCGCTGTTTCGGAGATTCTTCTCCGTGTGACCACGCCAAGTAAGCGAGCAAAGAACAGAAAATCTCGACGCACGGACCACACAAAGCACCCCTGTGGTGTCGATGCGTCTGTCACCCTTCGCATGTCTTTCTACGAGCACGGAGGATACAGCACCAGCAGACAGCAGCATTCAGCAGCAGCAGCAGCAGCAGCAGCAGCAGCAGCAGCAGCAGCAGCAGCAGCAGCGGCAGCAGCAGCAACCGCCTTCTACCCTCATGTTCCGTCCATTTGTCTCAAACCGAACCAAGCCGTCAATGTTTGGCAATCTTTATGTGTTTCGTTTTTTTCATTTTTTGTTGGTTGTTGTCTTGTTGTTGCGTGATTGGTGGCGGCATTGTCTTCGTTCACATTCTGTGGTTTGGGTCTTCGCAAGCGTTTTTACATCTGATCCTGTTTTGAAGGATGTGAATAGCCTGGTCTTGCCAACCCAACAATAATGTGATATTCGGATACATCCTTTTGCCTCAAATCCAGCATCACAAAGCAACCCCCTACCCACTAAGGTGCGCGCCTTCCATTATCTTGCCCCGTAGACACGCGTCGACAGGAGCCTACACACGCTAAGGCGCTACGGACGGAGTCTCCCTGCTCTTCAGAAGTACCACCCTCGATGATATTCCAAGTACGGCCAACTACCTAACTAGCATCGAGGGTTACCTACTGAACTACTGGAGCTATACCTGCGGAGTACCACAACCACCAATCCCAAACCGTCGTGATAAAGGCAGCGGAGACAGGGGGGATGTAGGACCCATCGTTCAATCCTACACAGCAAAACCTGGGGATGGTACCTTGACAAATAAATGCTGAAACGCAGGCGGTGCCCAAACGTACGGAACAGTTCGAAAAGGAGTACCAGGGACCAGGGGTAATTTTTTCCTTATAAGTAGCAGGCGTCTCCGGTGGCGTAAAAGTACTTTAACCTCAATTTTTCGTAAGGACGCGTGCTATGATAGGGGTAGCACGTCTTGGCTTTTTTTGTTTCTGAATGATGGAGCTCCTTAAGCCGACATCGTCAGCGTGTCGTTCTTGGTTTCCAGTTTGATTATTTTTGTATACCGACGTCATGGGTTTCGAAATCGGATGGCCTTTTTGGTTGACTCAAAATCAGTATAAATGTGGCTGAACTGCAGATCTCCTAAAGTTAGGAGCCCCAGAAAAAAACTGGTGCACCTCTATCGTAGCACGCCTCTATGGTAAGAACGTTAGCCTCACTTTCACTACCGTATGTGGGCGACACAGACGAGTGACTCTCGCAACCTCTCTCGAAATAGACAGTGGTCATTTTCGTTCAAAGCGAACTTTTTATGCACACAACATAATCGTAAGACTGCAAGTAAATAGGGCAGTTACACTTACGAGTGGCCTAACGGTGGCCCCCTGGTCGTAGCACCAGTTTCTCGTATGTACTAAAGCCGACCTTGCCGGGTTCGTGATCCACCAATAGCGCCCGCCCTTTTTCCTGTGCAAGCATTTGGTTGCAGTCTACCCAGCTCTCTCTGTGCTTTGCGGAGTTGAGTGAATGAAAACTCAAAGTGCGCATTTTGTTTTCGGCATTTTGGAATTATGATCTACGCAGATCCACGTGTTTATATCGTACGTACGTTGCACACTGCCAGTCGATCTACGCATTTCCTGCCAAATCTACCTACACCACACCATTTAATTATTTTTTTACGATCCGATATAGTAGACTTTAATTAATCTACGTTCCTGTTGATATCACAATAAGCCGCGAACCTTCGCCAAAATTGGCGTTTCTTAAATACTGTAGCGTTCTGTAGGCTCATACCGGTACGTGGTATATACATTTGTTTTTGTACACCCTTTTCAACTTGCGACACCCCCAGGATGCCAAGTAAACAGCATCCCAAAGGGCAACCTTGTATATATGTCTATGTACCGAATGGACTTTGAGTGGCCTTCGGCACTTGTTTCTCTTCCGCCCGCCGGTGTTTTCTTGTGCTTTCGGCGGCGGTGCACACAGGAGAGCCGCGTGTACACACGTCTCAAGTTTGGGCCCCGGTCGAGGTCCGTGGTGCGTGCTATAAGGGTTCAAAGTTGCCGAAACTGGCAAATTACGACGGGGTGGCGTTCCGACGTGACACTGCCTCGCCGGAGCTATGCAAAACCCGTTAGACTCTTTTGTAATCGGTATGAAAGCAGAGTAATCGTTACGTGGTGATAGTTAATCTTCCTGGAGTAGCTATCTACGCACTCTGGTTAGCTGAGGGGTGTTGTTTAAGCGGCTCAATCAACCTAGAGGTTTTCCAAGTCACAGCATCCCAATCTGGCGGTATCAACCTACAGTCTTTCCAAGCACAGCATCCTTGCACAGGGTTCTGCTTCGGGTTCGGTTTCGTGTTTGGGTTCTGTTCGGGTGGCCAGCGATAGGCACCACAAGGCCAAAACCTTCGTAAATATTCACTATCAAGGTGCAAATACCTCTGTGAACGCATGCTTTGTTTTCGCCCCACCGCATGAAGAGATCATACGGTATACAGCACCCAACACGCACTAGACAACAAGGACTATACCGACTGGAACGAGGTACACATCAAGCGTCGTGCAGCGGCAGTAGTTCGTGCCACCACGCTGCATCCCTCTAAGTAGTGCTCTCTGTGCTGCGTGCTGTTAAAACGTGATAAACAAGACTGCGCATTTTAGTTACGACAATTTCTATTGGTATCTACGCAGATCTTCGTGTTCATATAATACCCATTCTGGTACCTAGTAAGTGGTAAGTACGTTGCACTGTCGCTCTATCTAAGTATTTCATTTCGCATCTACTATTGTGTTACACCGTTAAAACTTTTGGCATTGTGGCATTCTTAGTACAATAACAGCCGCCGCAATCCGAGTTATTCCTTTAGGGAAATCTACGAACTTCGCTTATGTGTGTCCGGGTGTAGCAGCAGCGTTACAACACCACCAGCGAACCTCGGATAGGCTCATGCATATATTCCGTATTTAGCATGACTTTGTACACCATGATCAACTTGCGACACCCCCGGGATTCCGAGTCAACAACATCCCGAAGGGAACCTTGTGTCACAAAGTATGAATGTGTTTTGTTTGCCCGGCGGCGCGATTTCGCTCCGCGGGCGCCCGGCCGATCCCCGCCCTGGCGGTCCCGACCCACAACGAATCGGCCTGGGCCCGTGCCCTCGGGGTCTCGCGATCGCAAGCGCCCCGTTGCCGTCGCGGCGGGCTCGCAAAATCGAGTAGATGGAGTCAGACGCACGGGCCACCTCGTCTCAGTTTAGCGAGCCGACCAGGACAGGAGCAACCTGCGCTGGGCGTTGTGTAATATGCCATTTCTTGGGAATAAGCACAATACAAGTTCAGCGACTAGGTTATTATCTCGGGACTTGAACATGCGCTTTTTTTACGGGTATGTACGAATGCCCAAATGCGCCGCACAACCAAGCAAACAAACAGGCGGTAAACCAGAAAGGCATACATGCCCACAATAACACACCGTGCAACGCGCAGTGGAGGCTCCCGCGGAGACTTACGAGCCGACGGCTGTGAAACTGCAATAGCCACCACCGCACTCGGCTGACCGGATGGTGTCGGGAGGCGGCTGCGTCGCTCTGTCCGTGGTCGTCGTGCAAGCTATGGGTGGCTATGCCGTCCCGATACTTGATTATGCGAAAATATTATGTTGATGTTCTATAGTACCTACGAGGATGTAGGTACCGTACAAGTGCGTGAGCTCGCACAGGGTCGGTCCCCGTGCGATCAAAATGCCTGTTTGAAATTATATAATTCGGTTTTCGCGGGCGATGAGTTCGAACAGGGAGGAGAACTCACACACGAATACAAGCCGAAACGCCACTCCGGGTGTGTGGTTCACGGGGTGGGCATCCCGAGCTGCGACGGTTTATGTGTTCGCCTCACAGGGCTCCACTGCCCGAGTATTGCAGTGTGCAGTGTGCATATTTAAAATGGGACTTTCATCATTATCGTATACCATTCGGTCTTTGTACATACTACTATCGATGTGATTTAGTCAGGATTGCACATGACGGAGATATCGCACAGGGATGTGCGATGGAGGAGCAGAACAAAAATCATTATTTGGTTTCCGCACAGGGGCCGCTAAGGTCGCACAGGGTGGGTGACGTCGTACACATGTGCGATAAAAATGACACTTTGAAATAATTTGAAATTCAATCGCACCCCTGTGCTATCTCGCGCACGTTTACAGTAGAGCAGCAGCACCAGGAATTTTGATATCTGACGGATGTATGATACACAAAACACTAAACACAATACCAGCACCAAGATCACAGCAGTGCTTCTTGATGCTGACTGCTGATGTGACTCTGCATGTATCATGGCACTCGACAGACTGGACGGCGTCAGGGTGCGACTGCACCTGTCTGTATGCCGTCATGCGTCTGTCTGTTTAGCTCCAGTCTCTTTAAAATAAAGCAGTTGCACGTTCTACATACGTTTGGTATGAACATCATTTTTCGTGGCAGCTCTATACTCTGGAGGCCGCAGGTATTTGTTCGTGCTTCCGTCTACGGGGCACGCCGATGCGTTACGACGCACGTCTGGGTTCCGGCCAAGATGCGTTCGTGTGTGTGCGTGTGTGTTCACTATTGGTTTGTTGTTTCCTGCCTACGATTCTAGACTATATATTTTCGGATTATAGGATATACTGCTGTAGGTCACGAGACGAGCATCAAAAGTCCAACATAAGAATGAGCGGGACATTTAGTTTCGATTGGGTATTTGTGCAATACCCGAACGTGCCACGCAGAACCTCACACCCTCTCTGCAGCGTTCAGCAGCCGTTGCGTAGCCACAACAAACAGAAAATACATAGAGTACACCGCACACAACATCAGCGGTATCAAACAGCAGCCGCGCTTCATGGAGCTCTTGCTCCTGTGAATGTTACAGTGCTGTGAGCGTGTGTCTTGTTTGTGTGTGTGCGTTGCTCATCATGAGGACATCATGATTTCAGGATATCTATTCGATTCGCGCAATATCAGACGTATCGACGGTTGGTATGATCATTTGCTGCTGCTCTGCCTGATAGAGCTCGATCAAGCTTTGAGCGTGTAACAAAATGCTCTTTCGGTGACTGATTGGCTTCGTCGGTTGACGATTAGTTCCACGCGACTGGTGGCTTTGCTCCTGTGTGCGGTGTTACTCCTGCTGTACTGTTGTACACGCAGATATGCAATAACATTTGCACTATGAATAAAACCTGGACTATCAGGGAAGGCTGATGTCGAAATGGAGAAGGCGGTCGCGGATGCTGGTACTCGGCTCGGAGCTGGTGTCGAAGCGGAGAGGTCGTCGCGGAGCTGAGGTCCCATGTCGATCGTCGATTACAGCCGACGCGGGATGAGACTTTTCAATTGTTAAATGTAGCAAGGAGGTGCTAAAGGCTACCTCTAAACGTCGGTAAACGCAAGGTGCCCCGCTCAGGTCGTGCGGCGGGATCGTTCTCCGCCTGCTAATTATCTAACGACTGGTCAACAATATGACGGGTGACACCGTTCGTGACTCCGGATCGTATATTGCCTGGACTGGTGACGTGTTCTTTCACCCATGCGCGTACGAGATATACGATAGGTATCTATGACACTGTCTTCCACATCACCCCCCTCTGAATTCGTTGCAAGCCCGTCTTAGCTACGGATGTTATTGTAGCGCTCATTTGGAGGATGCCAAATTTTGGAAACAGGTTGTCGATTTATCGGATCGAGACACAGTAGCTGTTATATGCGTCCATCCACTCCATATAACGGACGTGTTTAGTAAACACGGGTGTGAAAGACCGGTCGAGCGAAGATGCTTACATTTTTCGAGCTTGCATGCTGACAGCATATACTGGAGTTTTATGGGGTTTCCAAACATTATCTCAACGCACGCGTTCTGTGTGGCCACACATACTGGTGTGCGCCTCGTGATTGCTGTTATGAGAACCACGGGCAGCGAGTTTGTGTTCTCATTTCTCTTTTGGCGGGTCCGCCTAGATGTCTTTTCGTGATCGCGAAGTCGACTCGGTCGGTCTAAGTGCATTAGCGTGGAAATTCGTTTTAGGTGCGGCGGAGTCGCGTGGCTCTCATTCCGCGTGTGTTTTTAGTGTTCGAAAGATTTTGTGGCTTGACGGTGGTGTTGCTGTTTTGTCTAGTTTTGAACAGAGTGAAGGACACGGGCATGAGGTGTCACGCTTCTTGCAGCTCCTCACTGTTGGGTACAACAATTTTCTTAACGTCTTCTTGTCCCAGCTATTCCCACCAGAATCCCAATTAGAGTGCCCGTCAGATGATGATGGACACGGGTGTGTACTGCTATGTCTGCTGGTGCTACTCTTATCACCGTTGTTTGCTCTTGTGCCTACGGCTGAGTCAACCGTGATTGCTAATTTGTTCGTTATTCGGTTACGCCGCGGACCATATGATAATCTACGTTTCGCGCAGTCTCTAAGTGTGCTCGGCCCACCTACTGCACGCTTCCGTTTCCAAACAGGAGGGAGGGGGGGCGAAGAGGGTGGGGTTATCGCGAGTTGCAAATCCGTCTGGGCTCGGTATGCGTAGATTAAGTCGTGATGTTGGCGTATTTCGTCTGCGCCGTAGTCGAGGTCGGATTCAGGGCCGTATTCTCGGTGTCTTAAGCGGTACTTGTCGTTGTGGGGGGCTTGGTCTGCCAGGTCTACGTTTATGATCTACTACCCTGGCTACGAAATAGGACTCAAACTTTGGTTGAGCCTCGTCTGGATGGTCCAATTCGGGCAAGGGGATGGGTTTCCCTAAAATCAATTCCGCATGTTTCTCGAATTGAGGTGCTGGCTGTGTTTCCCATTGATGGTAGAGTTTTGTGTGGGCGAGGTGTACTGACACATCCCGTGTGTCGTTTGACAGACGTACTCTATAGATCGCAAGTGATCATTGTGAGCAGATGACGTACGGACCTCGCCACGGTAGCAGCAGTTTTGGGTTGGGACCAACTGAGTCCTGTTTTGGTCTGTACACAAATACTTCTTGTCCTGGTTGGAACACGGGGTATGATTTAAGTTTGCTATTATCTTCGGCTTTTTCGTCAGCACGCTCAGTGGGGTTTCGGCGTGCAAGTTCTAAAGCGACTTGCGAATTATCCCGCGTGTTTTGTGCGAATTTTTCGATGTCTGATGTTCTTCGAATAAGAGGAACGCCGAGAATTATATCGACTGGGAGTGGAGTTCGTCGACCGAATACTAAGAACAATTGTGTTTCATGCATCGTTGCACGGAAGCTAGTGTTATACGCTAACTGTACAAACGGTAAGGAAGGGGCTTAGTTGCTTTGGTCTATGGCCCTATGCATCGACAGCAGGCTGTGCATGGTGGGGTGTACGCGCTCCGATACTGAATTACCCTGTGACCGGCACGGCGTCCTTCTGGTATTTTTGTATCGAAGTTTAAGTTGCAACTGGTATATCACCTTGCTTTCGAATTCGGTGACCTTGATCGGAGTGCAAGGTCTCTGGTGGGCTCAAAATGCTTATCCTTCGCTCTGTGATGGCGTGGGCTACTGTTTCAGCCGCTTCACTACGCACCGGCAACAGCACCGCAAACCTCGTCAGGTGGTCCATCATCGATAGACCGTATTTACGTTCGATCCCTGTGGCTGAAGTTTATATCGATTTGTACTCTACTAAGTCAACCGGTATTCGTTTAAAGGGTCGTCCGACAGGGGATTGGCCTGTCGGGAGCTTTGTTCTGTTCTATTTGGTTTTTCGTCGTTGACAAGCTTGGCATTTTTCGCACCATTCTTGTACGTCGCGGCTGACGGTAGGCCACCCACTCATCTGGCGGATTTTGTCGTAAGTCGGTCTGAATGCAAGATGACCTCCTGATAGTACATGGTCGTGGTAAGCATGCCGAATCAACCCAACGAGGGCGTTCGGTACTACCAAGTACTACCAACTGATCACAGAATGTACTCATTTTGCGGAGATGTCCCGGGAGATGCGATTTAAACAACAGGCCGTCCTGTACTGAGTAGTAAGACATGGCCGTTTTCATTTCCTTCTCGGGTATGGCCGTGGTTTCGTGAGTTGTAATGCAACCTATGTAAGGTCCATTTTCTACGTTTTGTGCTGCGCGAAGGTTTTCGTGGTCGACATAGATGAAAACGTTGGTTGCGCTCACGAAAACCGATTTCACACAAAAAAATATCTATTGCTGCGCACTGGCCCTAAGTTGTCCAGTTTGTCGGCGTAGATCTGATATGGTCTGGGAGACAGTGCTGTGTGCAACGTGAGGTTGTCTGGTACATTCCGGCAAATGGGTGCGAGGGATGGCTCAGCCAGAAATGGTGCGAGGGATGGCCCAGCTATTTCTTGCTGATGCTCGAACGCAAGCATTCGCGACAGAGTGTCCGGTATACGACGTGTACAGTAGCAAGCATTCGCGACAGAGTGTCCGGTACGACGTGTACAGTAGCTTACCTGGCTTGGGTTGCACAGTAAAGGCATAGGAGGACTGCAAGGCGATAGCCCAGCGAGTAAGCATGTTCGAAGTATGCTGCCTTGAGTAAAGATATCTGAGTGCCGCATGATCTGTGACGCAAACGAAATGTTGTCCCCAAAGGTACGTTCGCCAGTTCTGAATTGGAAATACAACATCATCACATTTTTCCATTGTCGCAGAATAGTGGCGCTGACTTCCGTTGAAACGGTGAATCAAGTATGCGACGATCCCTAGGTCTTCACCTTTATCCTGGGGAAGGAATGCTCCTGCGCCTGATTCGGAGGCGTCAACGTGTATCACGAAATCTCTAAACAAATCGGGGAATTGCAGCACGGGGCGCCTGGGTGAGTATTGGTTTCACTGTTTTTGGAAACGCGTGATCGTGCTCCGGACCTCACCGTTTTGCAACTTATTTTACAGGCTCTTTCTTCGTGTGTACACTTACGCACAAAGTTCACCTTACCTAATACCGATCTCAACTCGTTGATAGTTTTGGGCGTCGGCAAATTCATATATAGCTGAGATGCGATCCTCACCGATCCGACTTCCGTCTGTAGGAAGTATGTGGGCCCAAGTATTTTACATATTGGGATCCAAACTGTATATTTCATGGTTTCAGAGTGAGGCCGGCTGCTTGTAGTGCTTTGAACATGTTTTGCAGTAGCTATAAGTGGCCTTCCCAGGTGGCTGAACAATATAGCCAGCTGTGAGATCGAGGATCTTGGCGAAGCTCATCTTTGCAAGCTACGTGGGATACTTCGATTGCGCTTACTACGGGTTGAATGTAGCCTCATGACATATCATATGCTTACTAGTAGAATGTCGTTTTTAATTTGACGTTGTTAATTTGTTTGTACCCTAACAACACCATTTATTTGTGGTCTGTGCAAGCGGAGAAAATCAGAAGCATCGTACGTAAGTTGGATGAGTACAACAAGTAAATCACATGATGTGACAATTTGGAGCAAGCTAGCGGGGAGGGGGGGGGGGTTGCGTACAGAACGAGATGTTTTTCTACCTGGCAGTACCAGGCAGTGTTGATAGTACTGCCAGGTACCACGTATTGATTCCTCATGTTAGTAATTTCCCGAAACACGTGGATTTTTCGATACTCCTATATAAAACTCTTACCTGGTATGTACGTATTATGAAAAGAAAAGGCAGCTGTGAGATCGGGGAATTTTTTATATTTTATTATTTTTCTAAATTATAACCTCATGAAAGTACACCCTCGGTGAGCAAACTAAGAGCAAGAGGGGGCTGCGCACAGAACGAGATGTTTTAGTACCTGGCAGTACCTGGCAGTGTTGATAGTACTGCCAGGTACCAGGTATTGATGCCTCATATTAGTCATTTCCCGAAACACGTGGATATTTGGATACGAAGTATGTGGGCTTCGATACTCCTGTATAAAACTCTTACCTGGTATAATATGATATGTACGTATTATGAAAAGAAAGGCCAGCTGTGAGATCGCGGGAATTTTTATTTTTCTAAATTATAACCTCATGAAAGTACACCCTCGCTGAGAAAACTAAGAGCAAGCCAAATATGACACTCGTATAGGTTCGGGTGGGGGGTGGGAGCGTGGAGGGGAAGGGGTTGAAAGGGACTGTGCTGTAGCTTGAAGTACAGAGCAACATATTGACCGGTACCAGGTATTGATCACTCAACGAGTAGTTATTCCCAGAAAATATATACTTCGTATAATATGTACGTTTTTCAATGATGTTTGGGTAGAAATTGGCCAAAAACACTTATTATTCCGAGGGGCCATTGATAGCTTTTCGCAGCGAATTTGAACGAGCAGACCTCCGAAAACGCAACGGATTCCGGTTCATTGGCCTCTTCGGTACCATCCAGGGTTTTTTCGGCTGTCCAAAAAACTGTGGAGAGCGATAAATGGTGTATCAAAGATGGTGGAGAAAATGTTGATTTATTTTCTCGTCTCCTGGGTACTTTTTGTTCCGGGCATATCATGTAATATCTTCTCGTCTCACTACAAGGAGTTCGGTCCATGTTTTACTTTTCTCCTTCTCAGTTTCGTTCGCCCAAAATCACCTGTTGAAAGTCGGACAAAACAGCTGTACAAATTGGAACGATACAGATCAAAATCTTCTTTTTTCGCTGGTTTTAGTACTACGTTATATAGAGGTGCGACATTGATCATCGATTTCCAATCTTTGGACGGATCCCGGTTCGCCTTGCCCACGCGATCACGAAAAACGTTGTTTCAGCTGCTGACTCTCAAAAACGATCGAGAAAGGGGGTGGAGTATCAGCACTGCCAGCAGAGTGAAACCTTCAAAATTTCGAAGACATCCCTGAAACTGTCGGACGGGCTTACAATACGTACTCGTGGTCAAATTCGCAGTGAAAAAACAGGGGTGAGGGTTTTTCTCGGGAATTTCCCTCTGATGGCCCCTGCGTTTTCGGTTTGTCTGTTTATCCCCGAGGCCATTATTTTTGTATAGAGCTTTACGGTTCTTTACCCTTGGTGATAGTCATTGGGTTATTGTAGCATATTGCTCCGTCACTCGCGTTATGCTAGGGGGGATGTTACGGTTTCACGCGGTAGACGAAAGCAGGAAGGAGATGGCAGACAGAGTAGCAATGTACCAGGCCGACTAGTAGGGAGAACCTGCCTGTCTATGCTAATACGGCTGCAGTACAGTAATCATACCGCCAACTGCTGCGGCTGACTCGAATGTGATATTTTCCGTGCCTTGACTTTCCGTGACTTTCTATATTTATTTGTGCCTGCCTTTATTTCTGCCTTTCTTTCTTTTTCCTTTATTTCTCCCTACATAGTCGTATTAAGTTTCCCCCTTGCGTGTGCATTTTGGTTCGTGCTCGGGGTATATCTGTTGTTTTACGCTATTGCTCGCGAGCTGTGGCTCTACTTTTCGGGTGGATTTTTTTTTGTCCGCTTGATCTTGATTTTGTTTTCATTCTGTTTCCCTTTTTCGTTTATTTTCTTTCTATCATGCCTGTTTATATTTTATTAATCTGAGGAGTACGATTTGCATGTTGAGTTTCTATGCGAATTACTCCTGTTTTGTGTGTGCTTCTATATTTCCGGGGGTATTCTTCCACTCCAGAGTTATTGGAGCCTGTCTTGTGACCACGTACTTGGTTTTAGCGATGAGTTAAGGTGATAACAACAGTATACAACAAAAATACGTTTGTCTGGTCGTGTGGTTTCTTAACATTATAGGGTTTCCCCTGTATGATAAAGACAAACACACGTCTCCTGACAATTCTTCGTTTGAAGATGTTAATCCGCACATCGAGCCCGAAAACTTGTTTTTTTTAAACGCACCAAACCTGTAGTCTGTACCAGGTACTACAGAGTTGTATATCTTTTGGGCTGGAATACTTTCCGGTTTCCGGTTTCCGAAAAGGAACGTCATGAGCATGCGGCGCCACATCAGAGCTTTGATCCGGAAATTACGGGCTACCGCTGCTGCCATATGCCGAAAGAGAAAGGTTTTAAGTTTAGTAGAGCACTTGGCAACAGCAGTTCAGACACACGACGAAGCCGTACTACGGTGGGAGGGAGCCTTGGCTGCGGTAGCCCTACCCTCGCGGGCATTGATTTTTTCTATGCGCGCGGGTGATTATTTGCGGTGTTTTTACGATGATGTACATTATTCCCTTTACCAATGTGTACGAACGATTTGTAGCCATGGCGGGTTTGTGGTAAGCACCACGGTGACACCATAGCGTCACCATGGTGTCATCATGACTCACCACGGTGTCACCTGTCACCCTATGGTGATGCCTTTGATACCTGACAGACCGCCACGGTGGCGCCATGATGACACCACGCATCGCCATGGTGACACCATGGTAACACCACGGATGGCCATGGTGACACCATGGTGATGCCAGCATAACCATGGCGACACCATGGTGACACCACGGATTACCATGGTGACACCGCAGCGTCACCATGGTGAGTCATGGCGACAACACGGACAGTCATGGTGACACCACGGTGATACCATGGGGACACCACACCATGGTGACACTAGCATAACCATAGTGACGCCATTGATACACCACGGATGACCATGGTGACACAATGGTGACACCACGGATCGGCATGGTGATACCATGTTGAGCCATGATAACACCACGGTGACAGGCAAGGAGAGCCATGGTCACACTGTGGTGAATCCAGGATAGCCATGGTGAGTCATGGTTCCACCATGATAAGTCCAGGATAGCCATGGTGACACCATGGTGACACCACGGTGATGCCATTTCGTGACGATGGTGAGTCATGGTGACGTCATGGTGCCTCCATGGTGAGTCATTGTTACACCATGGTGGCACCACGCATGATACCATGGTAACACCGCGGATAGCCATGGTGACATCGTGGCGTTACCATGGTGAGTCATGGTGACAACATGGTGACGCCATGGCGCCACCACGGACATCCATGGTGACATCATGGTGACACCATGGTAACATCACGGATAGGCATGGTGACACCACAGACAGCCATACTGACGCCATGGTCACCCCACGGACAGCCCTAGTGACACCATGACGACTTACGAAAACACCATTATATTTCCATGGTGACATCACGGATCGCCATGTTGAAATCATGGTCACACCATGGTCACACCACGGATAGCCATGGTGACACCATGGCGTCACCATGGTCAGTCATGGTGATAACATGTTCACGCCATGGGGCCGCCATGGATAGCCATGGTGGCACCATGGTGACACCACGGGGACACCATGGCGTCACCATGATGACCCCAAGGTGACACCACGGATAGCCATGGCGACACCATGGTGACACCACGTCAGCCATCGTGACAGCATGGTGAGCTACGGTGACACCATGGTGGCACCATGGTGGCATCACGGATCGCCACGGTGAAATCATGGCGACACCATGGTCATACCACCGATAGTCAGGGTGACACCGTGGCGTCGCCATGGTAAGTCATGACACTATGGTGGCGCCATGGGTGTTGGCGTAGCGGTCTGCCGTGTCTCACAGGCACCGCCTAACCCACTATAGGGAGTCACCATGGTGACACCACGGTGATACCATCATGTAGCCATGGTTATCCATGGTGACGCCATGGTTACCTATGGTTATCCATGGTGTCGCCATGGTGTACCCATGGGTATTTTTATCCACGGGTTGCAAACAAAAGTAAGATAATGTATCATATATCTCCCTGTTTTTGTCATCGAGAATGATGAGACCCAAACGCCGACTCGGGCCAGACAGTCGTCTCCCAATTGAACCCCTCCCAGCAGGGATCCCTGGGAAGGATACAGAGTCTAGGAGCTGGGTGCACTGGCGGGCGGTCGGGCGGGTCGCTGCGGGTTGAAGGGTCGACGGGAGCAAGTCTTCTCCACTGTTGTATCATGACAGCTGGTTCGTGATATATGCGGGGAAGAAGCAGACAGCAGCAGCTGCAGTGGCAATTTGGGAGGAGGGGACAGCGACAGCGAAAGCGCAAAACAGTAGCGGGCAGCACAGACTAACCCGGCAGCTATCGCACTCCCTGCTACCGCTCAGGAGCATCTTGTCCCTACTACCCACCCTGTCACCGCCGCACCAAGCGGGTACGGCTTGTTCAGTTTCGGTTCGTGCGAGCTGCGTCATGGCTCTGAAAATCATTTGATCTCTTGCGAAAGAACTTATGTGCTTTTTGCGTTAGAATTGGACTGCTCTTTGAGAGATCGCCTGGCATGGCTTCCGACCACGCCAGCTACGGGTCACCCCACTGCCTAAAACTTGAAATATCGTCCTTGTTCTACAAATATCACCGCCGCACCAAGAGGGTATAGGGGTACTCTTGTTCTGTCCGTGGTGCTCGAGGAACAGCGTGGTGCCTTCGAAACCACAGTTTTGGTACGTCCCTGGTTCGCCCTCTCGATTCTCAGTACGTTTTTTATAAATTGCTGCTTGCTGCGTAGGAGGTACATGCCAAATTTTATGTTGCAGACAACACAACGGCGGGGTGTTGGTTTTTTGCCAACAGCCCAAAGGCGGGGTGGTTTCTTTAAAACAAATTGCGGTTAAAAATAAAACACACAATTGTTTGGTTAAAAACGTACTTCGTATATATTATGGGAAAACTCTATATTAAACCGTTATTTCTTTCTACTCGTCGACACCCAGTGTTCGTACGTTCCAGGGTCGGATGGCTTGACCACTCCGTGGTCGATGTGGTTCTCTATATTGTGTTGTTTTAGAGGCAGAACACGGTGGAGCGAGCACGGTGAGGACCCCCCGCGATACTGTCGGGCAGGGCAGCGCGCGAGCTCAGCAACTGGGGGCGGCTCCCGACGGCAGTACGGCGCCAGGACCGGGTTAGAGCCACCGCCTAGAGGGTGAACCTGCTGCACGCCAACAAAGGATAGACCCTGCTGCCGCGGGCGCATTCATTTCGTTAGTGTACAAGAGGTCACAGTCTGGGAGTACCCTGAAGAGTACATCCTGGACCACGGAGGGCGCAATGGTCACGGTAGCTCGAGAGCCTGCGGAGATCACAGGAGAGTTGAGCGTGCGCATGCCGAGTGGGCGTCCGGCAGACGTAGAGCCGCCCCTGCAGTCCGCAGCCGACTTAGAGCGTTTCGAGTATAACGAGGTGTTTCCCGAGGCCATGAAAACTAATGTGACGGTCACAGAACGACTGGCACCTACGAATCCGCGACACCGCCGGGAGGGCGGAAACCAGTAGGAGGTTGGTATTTACCTAAAAGACGGATAAGCATGGCCAGATGGTAAAAACAAATATCTAGACTTGCGGCTAAGGTGTTGAGCCAGGTGTAGGGCGTCGATTTATTTGATACGTTTGCATCAACTCTCTCGTCAGCGTCGGTTACTTCTGGCGGCTGTGGCAAATAAGAAGGGCCTAAAGGTTTCCCACCTAGCCGTCGCGCGAGCTTTTCTCCAGGCAAAACTCTACCATGAAATCTACATGAAACTACCTGGTGGGTCTGGTAACATGAAAGGCAAGACCGTTGGCGTGAACCGATCACTGTATGGTCTGAAGCAGAGTGGACGGACGTGAGCCGGACTACTGGTAGAAACCGCCGTTGAGTACGTCCCCTTCAGACGAACCGAACGTCTCGGCTGTCCCGTCGCCGGCGTCGCGGGGGTCGCCATTGGCCTCCCTGCTGGGGCCGACGGGGCGTCCGTCGAGCCCCCCTGGGGCAAATCGATCGTCTCGACTGCCCCGTCGCCGGTATCGCCGGCGGCAGGGACCCGTTATGCGCGCTCACGCGAGAACACGTCCAGATAAAAACCCTACGTCATGTCGAGGGCGTCCAGTTGAGTTAGAGCATCGTCTAGCTCCTCTACAACCCCCCCCCCACCACCTCGATCCAACGTTCTATCGCCGTCTGCGACTGCGCCCCCCCTCTTCCTCAAGGAGTCATTCGTTGTTCGCGTGTGCGTGGACTACTTCCTTCCCTTGCGAAGACCATTCGCCATGGAACACCCCTTGCACTCCCATAGCTCCCCCTCGAGAACGACCCCTTCTTGTCAAGCGGTGTTGGGAGTCAAACCTTGCGTGAGAGTGTCCATCAGCGCAATGGAAGTCGATGATGTTAATCGCAGACTTGTTGAGCGGTTGTCCCGGGGCTAGTACAGCGCAGGCCTTTTCCTACTACTACTGGCAGCCCTGTAGCCATGAAAGATGTATAGGGTTCCACCCAACAGAAACACGATCAAGCGCTCAGACTGCAACCAGACAATGACCTCCGTAGAGCGCCTATCGAGAACGAGACTATTCTTGATGAGAGTGGGCAGGGAAAATATGTAGTATAGGAAGTCGGGCACGAGCGCAGCATCACTCAGCAACACGTCCACTCGAATATTCCGGACCGAAAAACAAAGTTGATGTCACCGTATCCCTCGATCGAGCGAGCTATGCCGTCGGCGATGGGCAGCTTGAGGTTACACTCTCTGAAGTTGATCGTGCAGTCGGCTGGGGGCGTCATGTGGGTAGACACCTCACTATCACAAATCCAGGCCTCGTCTCCTACCTGCCAGGCCAACGTCCGTACCCCCATTCTGCCTGCCGAACCGTCGTACATAGTTGTCTCTTCGGTCTTGAACGCTGAAGCCTGGACCATACCATCACCACCGTCGTCAACTGTCGCTCCAACCTCGCTCGTCGCCGCCAGCGCAGCCCCTCCCTTGGCCGCGGAATAGACTTCAGCAGTGTGCCCCCTTCGGTTGCGTCGACTCTACAGCTTCTCCGTGCAGTCGCTACGTCAAATGTACTTCTTGCCACTCCTTAACCACCCCTCCGTGTCGGTATTACCTTCGGCAGCTTTGGCACTGCTGCCATTGCCACCGGTGGCCGCAGCCGAGCCACCACCATCCTCGGTGGTGCTTTTACCTCCTCAACCGCGTATTTCCGTCGTCCATCCCTTTTCTTTTTCCACGGCCTCCACCTTTCCCACGGCCACCACAGGCATCGCAGCGCGCGTACATCGCATAGCCCGCGCTCGGACTCTTCTTCGTGCTCCCACAACGTCGGTGATGCCGCTCTTGAACGGCCATTGACAATCTCGTGTAGGCGGGTGCTGTCGCGAGATGTCAGGACCGGACCTCCACCTCGTACTCGGCAGGGAAGGCATTAATGAATATGGTGTGCAGCATTTCATCGTCAAGAGCCATGCCATCATTACACACCCCCCGCGCAAGATCCTCGATCCTATCCATCTCCTAAACCGGGTTGCTCCCCGGCGCTATCGAAAAGCTGTTGAGACGTTGTGCGAAACGTCAGATTTGGCACAAGCAGTCTGAAGCCCGTACCATGAAAGGAGAGCGTCACAAGCTTCCCGCGGCCAAGAACAATGATGCACTATAATATTATCTCTCTTGCTCTTGAGAGTCGTCGACAAGCCCACCCATGGCAAAGTGTGCCCTTGTACACGTTCGGCGCTGCGTCTCCTAGCGACAAGCACCTTGTTCTAGGTGGCTAGTTCCCCTACGGGAATATCCTGTGGTGGTTCATACACGAAGGCTCCCAAGAAGTCTATATGTTTGGCGTGAAATCGAGCGTCTCTTGTCCAAGGATTGAAATCGAGTTTCTGTCCACTAAACGTCGGTCAAGCTTGGTGCTTGAAGCCGATAAGTCGCGCAGAGGAGGGCAGGCCAAACACACCACCAACTCACAGCCGATGTATGAACCCCTCTGTCCAGCTGTCCCAGGTTGGTATGGTTGACTCCTCTCCGGGGAAGCCTAAACTGGGACAGCAGCTCCTCCGTGTCGCAGCACTTCCGGATTTCGGGTGCCTTCTTCTCAAACCCTCGGCTCTCTGCCTGTATCTCGTGCAGCAGTGGGTACAATCCCCGTGTGGCCCGTCCCTACCGCACCGCTGCCCTCAGTATCGCCAGGCTTGCTCTCCCGTACGGCAGTGCGTAAGTCCCAGTTGGGCCCTCCTCTACAGCAGCGTTGTCCTCAGCGCCGCCAGACTCCGATCGGCCGTTGTATCTCTTGAACTCGAGCAACATGTCCCTCGTGGCATTCATCATCGAAGCCTAACTCTCTTGCATCATTTGTTGAAGCTTGGTCCTCAGCTTCTGAACCTCATCTTCACTAATTTCTATCTCCTCTTGAGTTCGTCCTTTCGAAGACATAACGACTCTCTGGCACCAGAACACTTGAACCACTGGTGTGTTCGTAGGTTCCAAGGTTAGATGGCCTGACCGCCTCGCGCTGGATGGGGTTCTTTATATTCGTTGTGTTAGAGACTGAGCGAGGGGGGTTGACCTAGCTAGATACGTCACCTCTCCACAGACCGAATGCCATGTGAATGCCTGAGAGGGCATATGGAAGCATCTACTACTTTTGTAAATGTACTTGCTGAGAGACCTAAATGAACACGACATTCTACTCTGCTCCTCCCCGCGTCATGTCAAAACTCCGCATGGAGGATTCCGCTCAGCTATCGACCCGTCTGGGTCGTCTGCCGACTATGGTTCTGCTTCGCGCTGTATTATCATCCGTATTTGTATTATAGGAATTCCTCGTGCACTTTGAGAACGATTTGGCTGACACTCCTGTTTAGACCCTCGGAAACTCGCAAGTTTTCTGCCGCCAGCTTTGATTATTGGTCCAAATCATGTGTATGGCATCACTGTTGAAGTCGTCGTCCCTGGTCGCCAAATGTCTTCCTTGACTGCACGGCTTCAATCCCTACAGTGGGCATTGCGCAACTCTTACAACTGTCGTATTTCTAATAATTGCCTGCTCGTACGCCAATTGCAACCCATTGCCTTCATTTTAGTACCCGCGCCATACGCATCCACCCCTACGACACCTGCCCGTCTCCGCTATGTGTTTTCTACTGCCGTAAAACAGCACCCGGAAAACCTTGGATATATAAATTGATTACCGACAACACTGCCCCGAACCAAACAGAGATATTTCCACGCCCTGCTACTGTAGTAAGCTGCTGATAGTTACATTTAGATCGTGCTGTCGGTGGCCACCATGTCACCATGTGAAATCTGAATGCCAACTATGCCCGTGGCCGCACAAGACAGACTCTGCACCGTCCTCAAGAACAATCCATTCTTCCGGCGAAAGATGTCCATAACAGATTGGAGCCCTTTACAAGCACGGTACTGGGTTTAGAGGTGTTACAGAAGTGAAGCGTCATTCCCTATGTGAAGCTTACTTTGGCAAATCTGCGCATTGTTCACACGATGTTGATATTGCGAATGCTACGCGACGAATTCCGCTTCAGTGTAAAAACTCCAAACCGAGGCCCTTAAATAAGCATGCATCATACTCTGTATTAGTTCTTCGAAGAAGAGCGGACCCTCAGGTTGGTACGTTCAGTGCCGAGTTTCAGGCGAGAGAGGTGCGCCGGCAGTGATGTGTTTGGGCGCTATATTCACGATGCTACGCGCTACAGAGTACAGTTTTAGCAGCTGGCTCTAAACCCAGCCCGGTATTTATCAAGGCCTCAAAGAAGGGCTTGCGTACCGCTCGCAGCCTTGGTGCGCGCCTATGTATGAATAAGTTAATGAGGCCAGCACTTCAGTGGCTCTTTGGCACAAGTCGAATGGCTTTCACTCCGGCCGTAGCTTAGCGCTTTCAGGTCAAAATCCCGCATCGCCGGGAGTCGAACGATCGACCTCCATTCACGAGTTAAGGGTGTGACGATACCACTTGCACTAACGGGGTGGTGGAAGATGGAATCATCACTCCAAGTCACTACCCTGGTACATAGCCCTAGATGTCGATTCCATGGTCCAAGTTCTTCTGCAGTACTACGAGTACTGCTCCCTATTAGGTTGGGTCGGCTGACCTAGCTCAACCAAGGCCTTAGCACCTGAGGGAGATGATCACCGCACCCTGCTAGACGTTAGTGCTCTCTCCCCCTCAATTGTTGTTCATTCCGGCCGTTCGAGCACCGGCGACATCTCTTTATTAAACTTCCTGGCGTTTGTAGCGGTGTCACGCCGTTTGGAATCGGGATACGGAACCACTCGACATACACCCACACACAACATGTTCCAGAACTAGAGGAAGCAGGGCCATTGGCTATATTTCACTGAACTTAGGAGTAATTCCCTCGACGTCACTCCAATCGGAGTCGGAATTTGGTTACATCGTGCCCCAGTGAACAAAACTACCGTCCGTGAGTCCACCAAGTGCTGTCCGTGGTCGACGGCATCGATTAGATACTCAAGACTTAGCCAAGAGTCATGCTGCCAATAGTAAGTACCAATACTTAATAGTACGATGGGGGTAGCACCCAATTTTTCGGGGTTCCTCGCTTGAGGAGCTCCGCACCTTACCCCAGAAAATGACTGTGAGAAAATTGAAAGGGAACCCCGATGTACAATCCCATGTCTTAGGTTGCACTTTTTGGCATTTTGTGTTTCTGAATGACGAGGCTTCTCAACCCAAAAGCGTCCGAATGTCAATATTATTTAGCAACAGTTTTTTTTGTAATGCCTTATCCATGGGTGTTCCCATCGGACTACTCTCCTGATTTATTAAGAACCAGTTTTCGGGTGTGATATGGAGCTCCTAAAGTGAAGAGCCCCAGAAAAATAATGGTGCACCTCTATCGTATGGTCCATGCAGGACAATTTGTCCACAATTTCCCCAGCACCAAGGTGCATTTTTCTCGGGTAGAGGTAGTTGTTCCGAAAATCCAAAGAAACCGGCAAACGCCCTGTCCCTAGGCGCAGGTCTCCACGGAGAGATTTTATATTGTTTTCGCTGAGCCTTTTTATCCTAGATAAACCGGAAACATTTTATACGTTTCTTGGGACCGATGTTTTTCCGTGATGTCCAATTTCTCAACGGATTTCGACAGCTCTCAGCATTTTCTCGGCGCGGCGTTCTTGTTTATTTTTTGAAGTAAAATTTGATTGGATATTAATAAAAAAGTGGATCTGGAAGGTCGACTTGTTTCGTTTCATTCGGGACAACTGGCGGTATGATTTATAAAACGAGTACGGCAAACGATTCGATACATCGAGCCAACGCCGCGGGGTTTTTTTATTCTGAGAAAAGCGATATTTTGTGAGGTATTTGTAAAACATTTGCCACCACATGATGTGCCTATAGAAGAACCTACATACTAAAAATTGTATGGTCCATGCAGGACAACTTGTTCACAAGTTCCCATGGCTGATATATCAGCTACATGTAACAATATATATATATATATACATGTGTGTCTGTTGGTTGCCACTGCGCTGTACCGCAGTAAGGCTTGATCTGTGAGCATGCTGTGTGTGCGGGTGCCAATGGCGCCCACGTCGGGGTATTTCGGGGTAAGTTCGGGCCATTTCGGGGGAATTTGGGTCCAAAACTGTTGCGTTTTTCCCAAAAAACAAAACTCCACGGCTATCGACGAAGCTCGCGACGGCGGTCACGCCCTGTGATGTTTCACTTTACTGTTGTGTTTTATACAACAGATATGCACTGAAACGTGAATGGACAAATTGTCCTGCATGGACCGTAGCATGGGTCTATGTTGCGAAAAGTAATGTTTACATAAAACAAAAACGATGTTGGGTGATCAGGCTGCTCAGTCGAGGAGCCCCCCGTCAGTCAAACATGTTTTCGCCCGAAACACTGCTGCAAGGATATGATCCCCCCGCATGACGCGTGCTACGATAGAGGTAGCACTTTCAGGCTAAAATATTTTCTGAATGACGGAGCTCCTTAACCCGAAACCGTCGGTATTCCATTCTTGTTTTGCAATGGAAATCCGTTGTGTACCTAAAGGACAAGGGGTGGTTCGTCGGGTTTAAGCTCGCAGTACTTCTCAAAACTTGGGTTTTCATGAGGTATTATTAGAACCTTTTGAAAAATGAAGGTGCACCCCTATTATCGTTGCATGTGTCCCAAGAAAAGAAACGACCGCTGTACATGCAGTGATGAGTGGGTGCCATGGCCGTCGTTCGTACTGTCGTCGTGGTTGACTAGGACGAGTGCTACGATAGAGTTTGCACGTTTTGGCTTTTTTGTTTCTGAATAACGGGATTCCTTAACCCAAAATCGTCCGAATGTCATTCTTGTGTAGGAACACGATTTTTTCAAATGCCTAGTCCATGGGTTTGCGCATCGGTCTGCCCTTCCAGCTTACTCAAAAACAGTTTTCGGGTGTGATATGGAGCACCTCAAGTGAAGAGCCCTAGACAAAATACGGTGCCCCTCTATCGTAGCATGGGTCACGAGCACGACGGCCGCATCGCGCCACCAAAAGCATGTGTCCCAGTTACTCCCACAGCTAAGACGGAAACAGAGCGGCAAGTGATCAACACCTGCACCGCTTGTTATCTAGCCGAGCGCATATGAAAGTTGTTGAATATAACATACTCCGCGCCAGTATAATTCATCTGCGCCCATGAGCTGTGGGCTCCCGCGTACTGATAGCGTACTGATATGTATTTCGCGGACCGGATGAGGCGCCTCTAGTCGGGAGCGCAGGTGGATTAAATGGATGATTGAGAAGGTATATTATACCATTGCTGTTATATTTGTCATCCGACAATGTACAGCATGAGTGTCAATGACTAAAAACTAGATGAGAGAACAGAAACTCCAGACCACCAACCATAAAAGCGTAAAACATCGTATCCAACTATTGTACCAAAACCTACCAATCCTACCGTAGATGTACCTCCTTCCTGCTCTCCTGGCCTACCCCATCCGGCCACAAGGGCCAAGTCGTCCCCCCCTAAACACCTCCAAAGAAGCGCAGAATCGTGTTTGTGCACTGCTCCGTGGCAGGTTTCATCCGTGGCACTTTACCTCGAACAAGACGAGTTGATATATTTCCCGCGCTACGTCAAGACGCCCGCCGCGAGTGTACGAAAGAAGAGCAACATCCTCCTCTTCCTCCTCCTCCTCCTTCCCCTCTTCCTCCTCCTCCTCCGCCTCCTCCTCCTCCTTCTCTTTAAGCTCTCGTTTTAAAACTCACACTCGGCAGAGGCTGTCACAGCCGCCCCTGCGCTTGCCCGATCTGTCGGCCGGCCGCTTTGAGCTGGCTGCACCAAACGCAATACACAACCATCATAAGTACTGACATCACCACGCAAATGCAATAAAGGGCAGCCGGCCACCCCCCATCGGTAGGCCCCAAAAGGGTGGCGATAAGAGCAGGCACCAGCATCTCCCCCAGAGCCCCGCCGACGACCATCCGTGACGAATCCTTCCCCGAAAGGAGGAACCCTGCTTCCAACAAGGGGTGGTGCGAGCCCACGAGAGTTTTGGGTACGTCGAGCGACCAGCGTAGGGGGGTGGGGTAAAAATGGGAGTTTCAGCACATTTGCCGCGGTCGCCACTTTGTTTCTGCGTTTGGTACCCACGCGACGTGGCCACGGCGACGGGTGGGTGGGAATGGGACGAAGGCACAGAACGCACGTACACACGTATGCGTGTCGTGCATGTGCTGCGCGAGTTCGCATTTTGCTAGGGCGATGAACGGGTTAAAACTGGTCAAACTCCTCTCGCACACGTATGTCCATGGCGCTTACTCCAGCCGGACGGACACCTGGTGTACATCAGTGATAGGTGTTAATGCGGTGAATAGAATCACCCCATTACATTTGCATGGAATATATACATATTACGGCACGGCGAGGCGCTGTGCGCTATGTTGTGGTATGGTACCATGTCGCCACGTAAAACCATGAAACGTTCATTGGCCTTGGTCTTTACCGTGTGCCATAACAAGACCACATTGCTTGCAACAGTCGCCGTATGGGCAGGCCGCGGCCAGACCTACTGTTGATGGAAATATGCTATGTATTTCAAGGGCGCGTAGCCAGTACCCTACTTAAAGTACGGCTTTTGTCGCAGTCACGAAAATCCTTGTAGTTTGACCACTGCATGGCACAGCCCACAGAAGACCTGAGCAGCACATACGTTTGCACTCACCGGCACTCGGGAGAAGTGAGATGGCGAGCGGGTAGGTCGAGGCCATGAACAGCCCCAGCAGTCCAGCTCCTAGCGCAGCCCATGCCAAACTCACCTTTCACGAACGGTACCGAGGGGGGCACTCATATCATGCACGGCCGTAGTCGTCCGAACGTACGTACCG
>JAYJME010000145.1:0-34498 GCA_036873775.1 Costaria costata
CCTGGTTTATCACACCCCCTGGGGGGCCGCCGCGACCTGCACTTTATCACCGGGGCTACATAAGATACCACACCCCCTACAGGATACCACACCCGGTGATAATATTTTGAAGCGCTCAAATGTGTCACCGGGGGTGTGTTATCTTGTGTAGAATACGGTAGCAGCGTCGCGAGGAAGCCTCCTCGTATACGCTGAATGTTTACACACATGTTTATTGTGCCTCTGCCGATCCCTCAATGATTATTGTTTTGTTTGGAATTATTACTAGAAATGTGGGAACCCGTACGTATGACCCACATGTTTAGCAATAGAAAAATTTAAATATCTGGCAGAAAACAAGAAACACTTTCAATAACCCATTTACTACCCTAAAACGTATCCTACACTATTTGCCAGTAGGTTTGCCCACAAAAAACAGTTTCACAACACCAAAAACAACTATACTCTATCCCAGTCCCTAATGCAGACAAGTCTCATTCTCTCTACCAGTAAAAATCCTGGTTGGTTCGTTACCCCGGTAGCGGAGGCCGTTAACCCTTTCACCACCGGAAAACTTATCCTGCACTATTTCCAAGTAGTTTTGTCCCCAAACCCGTTTCCGGCTCTAAAGGGGTTAAGTCGTCTACGTATAAACCTATCTATTATAAGCGGATGAGCGTAAATATATTTTGGATAGATGAGATACAGCAGTATCACATGTTTGTGTTTTGTTAGCTTGTTAGAAATGAGAAATGCCGAGGTGTAACCCGCTATTAGATTGATCACCACACATGCTTGCCGGGTGTGAGCTTCGTATGGGAGCTACTTTTGGTTCAGCTCTCCCTATAGCTCCTGTAGCTCGGCCCTGGGGAGCTCTTCCTCAACATATGATTGCCTGCTGTGGGCTCATAGGAAGACATATTAAAGGTAAACATGTATCCCATGATTTGCCCCATGCACGCAAGGAAATAACTTGCTAAGAAAGCCGCGTCCATCTTCACAGGGATCCACCAAGCTTTCAACCCCTACTTTGCCCCACTTGAGGATGATGATGATACCAACATACCAGGTACACGATGATACACGGGTGGCGTGGTTATAGTCGCAGCACGAGTACCCTACGGATGGACCCTTTCGCAAAGAAGTGTCACTAATTCCCACACAAAGTGCTCGCCAAAAATGTGCGGCTAATATTCTGATTTCGATGCGCAAAAACAACAGTGCGCAGGAGCTGCTTATATTTGGATCCGCGGGCATGAATGTATGTTTTTCTACAAAGTATTGGTACTGCACTACAGCAGCAGTAGTATTCGCTACTGTTGTTATTGTCATCCGTAAATCATGTGTGCAGCATGAGCACCACTTTAAAATCAAGCTCAAATGTTTCAAGAAAGAAGAAAACCAGGGAAAACCAAAGAACAGTGGAAACCTACCCAAGTTCTGGTCGAAAACATGAACAGGGAGTTTTTTTCATGTTTGTGTTGTACTTACTGCAGTTTCTGGATACCCCCGACCCTGTCTGGGTCTCGAGAAAGGGTAGCGGTGAGTAGGGAATAGTTTTGTTCATGGACCCCTGACCTACCCAACAGTTGTAGGACGTTTCTTCTGTACCTTCTTCCCGCTAACGTCGATCCACCCAACCTCACTGTCCTTGCCCCTCCTTTCCGTATCGATACACGCCAAATATTTCGCCTGTTATGACCTACTCCGAGCATGATATCGCTCTATCCTGCTTGCTGTCCTTGTTCCTTCTCTCCTTCTGAGTACCACCCCCCTGCATTTTATTCTTGAAGTCGGCCAACAATGCGTCAACCAATTCGGTTAATAATCCTGGCTTGTTGAAACAAAGATGAATAGATCCGCTGACGATTAGTTTGGGTAGTCAAACTGTTGGAGAAGAGGCCAGCAGACGATCCTTTTCGGCTGCTTTAACACACATGCGGCATAAGCAGCCCCTGCTCGGTCTATACATGTCCTCAATCCCCAGCAGACCTCTTGCTACTTAGCAACTAGAGTTTGGTCATATTGCGGGAAGATCCCCTCCGTTTGGGGCCCCACTAAAGTGCCTCGAACTGAACACGTCGAGGATGGGCCTTAAGGGAAATGCGGGGCACGTGTCGTTTGCGTTTGAGCACATATTTTGTCCAACTCCAGCGAAAATGGCTCTGTTTGAAAAACCCTGCAGCTCGGCGCGCTTAGGTCAGAGCGCGAAGAAAGCGCACGCTCTACCCGAATGACGCTGCATCAGAAAGTGGGGTATGCCTTTGGTTTCCCGCTGGATGAGGAGGACGGGTGGGAGGATGGTGAAGACGGGGACGGGAGAGGTTTTACATCGCCCTACTAAGATCCCCCTCTATGTATTTTTCTTGTTTTTTACTGTCACAGGGAGACATGGAATCACAGACCACACGATGGACCCACAAACCATAAATATCCCGTTTGTTAACAACCCTACCTTGTGCGGAAGACTTCAGTAAGTTCCGCCGCAATAGTCTTGAAGATCATGTCACATCGCAATGCTGGCATTATATTAAATTGCACCTATTTTGGTGCCAGGTTGTGACACTTTGACGGAAGCACCTGCCAGAGTAGTTAATTAAGACCAAGTCTGGTTTTTAAAAAGGTTTACATATCGGTTTTGGTCAATATCCTAGGTCCTGATTACTACTGTAGATCGCCCCGAACTAGTGCGAGCAACAATCACAGGGAAGCATCCCGATTTTGTTTGTTTCTACTTTATAGAATACAACATGGCGTAGTATGTGTTTCTTTCAGAAGCTATTCATACGACCCAATAGACCCACCCCTGTCGTCTGCTTCGAAAGCACGCGGGGCTGTTCGATCGTACCGTGGGCGTACGCACGTGGGTGTTAGAAGGTCGTGCCATGCGGCCGATCGCGCACTGAGCGAGTGTTGTACAGTGTAAGGGTGTTGCGCAGGTGACTCGACACTCGACAAGCAGCTTCCAATGAGGAGTTTGGCTCAAATATCGATATCACAGACTATCTTTGTTGTTGGGCATTTCTTTACGTATATAGATTGGACCCGACCCCCGAGTACCCAATAGCCTGGTCAAATTCTCGGAATGCATATATGCGAAGTATATGCCGAGGAGTTTCAGCAATGCTCTATCAACCGTTTGGGGCAAGTCTCGCCTGGACGTGTACCGAAGTACACTACCACCACCGTGTTACAGGGGAGTATACGATATGCTGGGTCTATCGTGGGTCCTGGCTAATGTGGCCCCCCGTAAACTTGTGTGCACAACCAACCTACCGCCGGCCGCGTTGCCAAGAAGGATGATAATCATGTCTTTCCACGAGTTTATTTACTGCGACGAACCACCATCCTTATGTATCGTTCATGAAATCATGCATGCCCACGCCCAACGTTTGTACACCTCCCGAGGTCCATGGACGACGTTAAATCTTCTTCCCCTCAATAACGAGACGATATATATATTTCCCATAAGGTCTCACAAAACACGTAGTACGCGCCATCGAAGTATCCCACGTAGCTTGCAAAGTTGAGTTTCGACGAAATCCTCGATCTCACATCTGACGCTTTTTTCGTTTAGAACATTACTGTACTTCATATCGACACACTATACATCTACGTTTTCTTCTTAAGCAAAAAGCAATACCTAACTATTCTACATATGAATATGGTACCCCCTTTTACATGCAAATGCATATTTCTCTTCTAGAGAGTTGGTGTCTATATAAGGCGTTCAGATATTGAGCTGACCCTCGATATAAGGCGGTTGAAACCGGTTAGCACTACGGTAACTCTGAATATATAATAACCGCCTGATTCCTATACGTATAGGGCGTCCTCTATATATAGGGCACCCAAACCTCCTTCGCAATCTACCGTTTAATATAGATCCAGAGTTATTGGAGCCTGCCCTGTGACCACGGACTTAAATTTAGCGATGAGTTAACGTAAGAACAGCAACATTAGGCCTCAATGTACTCCTAATATAATACATGTAAATGAGACAACGTTGGTTCATACAAGGCTGTGTGCGCACCAAGTATATCAAGTACAAGGTACCGCCAGATAATCAAACATACACGGCAGGAGTACCAGAGCCACCAAACGCTCAGAAATATGGTGACCGTGGCCAGCTCGACACAGTGTGGGACAAAACATATCCAGCGCGTTTAACCCACGCCAGCCCGTGGCTATACATCTATACCCCGGATGTGTGGCCATCAGGAGCGTCAGACCGTAAGCAACGGACAGAAATACAGAGAGACAGATAGTCGAATGATATGTTGGAAGCCTGTTGGCGCGCCGCAAATTATATTTATTTTCCCCGAAGGCTGAAATAGCCCTAATATTTTCGCCATAGATAGGTTTCGCATGTCTATTTAGATACTGTTTATTACATGTTTTTTGGACAAGTGCAAGACGTTTGGGACGTTTGTTTTTAGTAAAAGTACAGTCAGCGCAATGAATGGTGAACCCGATAGGATAACGCGGCGACATTCGTGACGCAGAAAGCCGACGCGGAACGTTTTACGACTTTGTTCGGAATATTGAATCTATATACGGCGTACGTACCGGTTATTGCCCGTAACTTGTGTTGTCAATCCAGTGTCTACGTGCGGTGATCGAGCGATGACTCGCGGCAACACGCGCACGAGCAACCGAAGCCTGTATATGTCTAGAGGATGGCGGGGCAGGAGGGGGGGGTGGTCCGTTTTTGCAGCCGACCAGAGCCACTCCGAGGAGATATGACTGCCCAATTATTTTTCAGTTTTAATTTGTTTCGCCTTTAGATTTGGTAGTATGATATGACCACCTCCTCTTAAGTTAGGGTCGGTTGTTCCGGTGCGCAACAACAAAACAACAAAAAGGGCCTTTTTTGAGCGAGGTGAAGAGTCACTATTAATAGCAGGAAGGATCAAAACACGGCACGTAGTGAAAATAGGGTTGTTAATAGCTCCTCTAGAAGTATCACCAGCCCAGAACAGGTCTATGATAAGAGGATAGTGCTTTGGAGGGCAAATGTCATATCACAGAGATGCTATTCAAACCTAAGACATATCCTTTTAGATTTTCGTCGCATGTGTATTTCAGTACGAAATAGATTTGTTTACATACGTATATCTCCGCCGTATAAAGTAGGCGTCGCCCAGTGTTTGTGGCGGGGTCCCCCAGTGTGTGTTGTTCAGAGTAAACCGCTCTTCTACTCCTCGACATCCAGCTCACCCCTTGCCCATGCTGAGTCTTTACCCTAGGAGAAACACGCTCCTTGGTTACAAGCTACGACACAGAGAATATAGTGCAATACAAATACGGCTTTGTCCAACGCGCTGTCATGCCAGCGTACTGGGTGCGACAGACACAACATGAATTCATGCGCCAGCAACCGACATTCATCGAAAGCGAGAACGCGAAAAAAATCGAAAGAAAAGCTAAAAGAAAAGTACGACCGTCCGAAAAAGGTGATACTTCTATACCGATAAAAGGCGTTAAAAACGGCTTGACGCGACTGGGGAACTGCACTCATAATCTGAAATGAGTAAGGCGGTCTCCCCGATTGAGACGGTCAGGCTGCTCGGGCACACCACGACCGCCTTGCTGGGGGACCACTACTGTACGCTGTCCTTGGTATTATTGTGCATCGGTGTTCTCACATTGACTCATCGCTAAAATAAAGTCGGTGGTGACAGCACAGGCTCCAATCTAGCACTGGAGTAGAAGTATACTGGCTGTACATCCGGAAATATAGAAGGTAGGAAAAATACGCATACGAGACAGCTGAAGCAAATGTTACCCGTTAGTTGGAGAAAACAAAAAATAGGGCTCAGCGTACGTACATACATATCTAATACCTGGTATTAGATACAGGCTCCGTACGTTGTAGGACTGGCAGCAGAGCAACGGATGGTATAATCATGCCTTACCGGGCTCAAACATACGGCTGATTCTAGGATATGTTGTGGTAATAACCCAAGTTTCACTGACGACGTGGTTTCGTCACTAGGACGAATGGCTTTGTATGTTTCCTTCCATGGAACATACCGGAGACAGTTGTTGTCATATAGTACGCGACACCTGTTAAGAACGTGGGAGTTAAGAATTTCAGGTTGTTTTTTTTCCAAAAATAATAATTAACAGCGAAGCATTTGTGCTCTGCGAGGGGAACGTCACACTGTAAATCCTACTATTAATAATATATGTATACTGGCCTGCAAGATCCTACGGTCAATGGTGATACCGCAATAAGCCGCCTACCTTAGCCAAACAAGGAGTTTTTAAACTGCTGTCGCGTACTGCCGGAACGTGAAAATCAATCTCGTGGGAGAGTGCAAGCCGGAAAGCTAAAATTCCGATACAAGTTACTTCGTAAAACGTATATACCAGGGGAGTCACTCTGCCGAGGGGCCCTGGCCGGATAAAATTTAAGGCCCTGCAGAGTGACACCTCAATCTTTTTCCTATACGTTTTTTTTAATTGGTTTTCGGAGGTGACTCATGGATCTCCTCAAGTGGTGAGTGGTGAGACTCAGAATAGTTAGGTGAAGCACCTCTCTCTACCCCAAGACGTGTTATGCTCTAACGCCCCTTCGACGCAGCCGCACGACATTGTCATGGTTCCCGGGTATCACTATTGCCCGAGTCAGAAGGAATCGTACCCGGGATTATTGCAGCCAGGTGGCTGACCCAAACCTTTCAGTTTCACAGGTACGCACGTCCGCTAAATAATTTCCTACCCGTTGTTTATGAACCAGCAATTCTGCTCCTTTTGAGCCCTGTCGAATTTGTATAGTTGATCCACGCCGTGTTTTTAGTACTGCCTACATTAGAATTCTCTCCGCTACTAAACTACTGTGGTGTATATATATTTTTTAAAAACTTGCAGAAAAGGTTTCTTCAATCACCCTACCTATTATACCATAAGACTAGAGATACGATCCACACCTGTAGATTATATCGGTATGCTGATGCGTGCTACGATAAAGGTAGCACGTTTTTAGCCTTGAGGTTTCTGCTTGACGAACCCTTGTACTACCCCAAAAAGTACCCCACACTATTTCCAAGTAGTTTTGTCCCCACAAACCGTTTCCGGCTCTGAAGGGGTTAACCCACATCGTCGGGGTACCATTCGCACTTTGCAAAAATATTGGTTTTGTATACCCAGGTCAGGCTTTTGTTAGTCGGGTTGCACTTTTAGTTTACTCCAAGTCAGTTTGTGGGTGAAGAGCCTGAGTGCAGAGCTTCTAACGCGAGGAGCCTCAGAAAATGAACTGGTGCACCTCTATCGTAGCACGTGTATGTTGTTATGCTTCTTTCGAAGATAGACATGGCACGGCCCAAACAATATCGATGTACACCGGTTGGAACATGCGGATAGGTCGACGGCCATGGATGGTTTGTTGACACATGTGGATAGCTGTAGAGTTGGTGGTCAAGTATGACACTATACACCGCCGACGCTTCGTACAGCTGTAGCGTGTCATACCATCTCCGGGTTACTACGTACGCGTTGCCAGGAATTGGCGATGGTCTCGTGGCAGAGCACAATTCCTCCTCTCATTCTATATATCTTCGGACAACGACGCTCTGGAGACAGACAGGCCAGAAGGCAGCGGCCGGCACAGGGCCAGGTATATTCCTGGCTGCTGCCCCACTGCCATGGGGGACCATACACCTGTGTTGCTTTCCGCAGGAAAATTTTGAGTTTGAGCCGAATCAGCGATCAAATCGACAACTGGAAGCACCTCTACCTCTGTATTTCTTCTGTAAGACAAATCGTAATTCTACCACAACTCCAGCTAGATGTTTGATCCCAAAGTGCTCGACCCGGGTATGGACGCTTTGGTGCACTCACTGCAGTGTGGCAAGGCGGCAGCAGTTTCAGTGCCCTCTACGCACTGCGACTTCGCCGCTGAATTTTGAAAATGTGGTTCCATGCGGTTGTATCTGATGTGTCTCGTACTGTGATCAAGTGGTTTTGTTGCAGCTCGTGCAGAGTATTTTTCTCGTGCGAGTACTCGTTTACAGCAGGGAACATGTAACGTTTATTTTGTTGGAGGGCAAGACATGGCGTTTTTGAACACATTTCTTACATTGTTGAGGCATACTTCTGAAACCTACTGCGGCGTCTGTGCCATCGATCCCCAAGTGCTTCACCCTGGAATACCTTGCCTGTTTGTATAGACAAGCACATCATGCCGAACCCTAGGCGATTTCATCCACGTATTCAACCGCGACTTCTGCCTTGAAACGTGCAATCTGGTCAAGACCTGGAAGCGAAGTTTCTGGAACAAAAGTTGCTGCGTTGCACAGGGTTTACGTGTTCACGGCCATCACGATTTCTCCATTCATTCTATATAGCAAGACAAACGCCAATCCAACTACAGTGCTAAAAATAGTGTGACTTGGTTGAGTTCCTCTGCGAGTGGTGTACCATTTGGCGGCTTCAATGTGAAGCGCGGTGCCTGTAAAAGAGTGCCTCAAAAGGCCTTGTGAGGGGCTGAATTTTACCAACCCCGATATTTGTAAAACAGGCGTTATTGATTGCATCTCAATTTCTCTTTCGTACGGAAACCAACACAGGTGCGTAGGAAACAGAACCCACCTTGAACCCAAACATCTTAAGTCTGTCACCGATTTGTTTCTCTTCAATTTGGCTGTAGACGCATACTATTTACGGTACGGGTATTATTCCATACCCTGGTATATTTCTGAGGCTGCTCGCTTGAGGTGTCCCACTCCCCTCCCACAAAAATACTTCTGGGAGTAATCGCACCCTTTTACTACCCCAAAAACATACCCTACCCTATTTCCAAGTATGTTTGTCTCCAAAAAGCGTGTCCGGCTCTAAAGGAGTTAACCCCGATGAACAAGCCCTACGAGTACTCGTATCGAATAACCAAACATATTGTATCACAGTGGAAAAAACACACTGGAGTTCCCACGATTTTGAGTAGTTCCGTACAGTGGTTGGTAACTCCCCGTCAGCCTGACTAGACATGTTTTGCCAAAACGTTATACCCCTCTCGGATGTGGCATGGCTGATTACTACCTGGTACACGTTATATGTCGTCTACCCAAAGCCTATTTCACACTAAACTAATTCCATCGTCTCCCTCCCATTCTCAATATAAATATTGCAAACATAAAAATACTCTAATAACATGACGACCTCGGAAACTGTCACTTCTTCTTCTTCTTCTTCTTCTTTTCTACCATCACTTCCAGTGTCTTCGTACCTACGGAATACTCTTCCCATCCTGCGAAACGGTCCTTTCTCCTTCGTCTCCCCTACTATCCCCTTTCGGTGTATTCCTAGCTATGGCATACTCCTCCCATCTTAGAGTTCCCCAGGATAGTCAAACCAAGGACGCGATTACACTGCATTTTCGTCTTGAGTGTGGATGTATTTTCGTGTAGAAGTTAATCTAATGCGTTTACACATAAATCCATCTGTCAACAATGAACGCTGAAATGGCACCGAAACTCTTGTCTTGGCTATGTAAGCTCCGTATTCTAGCAAAAGCGGAGAAGCTCATGTCATACATACATCAGGTTCGCTTTGACGGGGCAGTTAACAGGCAAGGACACGGCAATCACGTGTCACAGCTCGAACATTAAGGCGGGCGGTTGGGCGAATAGTTGTCAAAACCAGCTGTTCAAGGCAAGGTTACGCGAAACTACGGTATGGAGTATTTTTTGTTGCTCCGACAAGCGAAGGCTCAGCCAAGTGTTTTTGCTGTTCCCCGCTGCCGTCAAAATGAAGATGAAAAAGTAAGCGTACGTAAAGTCATTTGGGTGGTGTATTCTGGATATATTATTTTGGAGCTAAATAGTTGCGAGGGGGGTTCAGCTGCGTCAGGCGTCAGAATACAAGTTTCCCCCGGCAAAAGTATGGCTTGTCGCTGGCGAGGACACCGCATTTGTTCGCGTCGGACAAACGGTGCATACAAGCAGACATACGCCGGTATGTCTTATATTTTCGTTGATGGCTCGACTGTATGTCAATATTTTGTGTATTATGGTGGCTTTTCCACGCCGCCACAACACAATGGTTACACATGTTGTCGAGACCATCTAACGAGGGTACTCTCGGCAAAGCCATACAGTCGAAAAGGTATACCGAAGCAGGTCCTGGCCGTTGGCCGCGCTACATAGTAGGCCGTCAAGTATCCCATGGGAGCTGGCTGGTGTTAGCGAAACCGCACTTCAGCAAATGACATTTTCTGGAACTGAGCGTCTTCGTGGTTGATGACACGGTCAGCAAGTTTCCGAATAAATACAGACGGCCGTCGTGCTCGGGATCTGAGTTGTTCTCGATGAGTTGCTAATGACGGATTTCCTACACCCAAAAAAAGGCATGAAGAGAAACAGAGCGCCCGTGTCACCAGCACCGGCCCCAGAGCACCTTCTGACAGCGTTCACAAACTGATGATAAATATGGCCCGTCGACAAGTTTGCGCAGGTTGGTGGTACCTACACAAAACCGATATGATGTTGCCGATGTGCAGTCAAGATGCGTAGCTGAACCATACCTGGATACATTTATCAAAATATCTCACTCTTTATAATAACGGTCAGTCACGAAGATACCAAAAACCGGTATCGGCGTACGGTCGACTTCATCCTCACTAAACTCAAGTAGGTTTGGTTATAGCAGGCGGGCGTCACGGCAATTTGTTCAAACATTACTGTCCGTCACACCTCTAAAATGTGGTCAGTAGACGTTTTTGACAACAACTACTGTCGCGGAAGGCGTCTTAAACTACATACGATTTGAAGGCGTGATACACTTCGAGAAGCCTACCAGTTGGTGGTTAAATCTATACAGACATTCGTACTACCATTATAACAGACATTCGTACAACCATCGCAACAAAGTTTTGCTAACATTTTTTTGTCTGTTGGCAGACCACACCTAATTACCCAATTGTATCGATACACCATGCTGTTCCTCAATACATACTGAGACTTGTACTACAGTCCCACGCCGTTACGTACTTTGTGGGAAAACGGTTAAACTTTTGCCGGTGTTGGTGGTATTCGGGCAGACCACACCTGAAGATGCGAAAGTCTTCTTCAGTACGTGGAATGGCTGACGCACAGAACTATGTATGATACTAAGAGGACTATGAAGCTCTGAGACGTTGACTGATTGATTGCGTTGGGCGTAGGGCTAGAATTTATGTTCGATTTTTTAGTTTTGTAAAGTACTTAGGCTCTATAAACCATTATTCGAGTACGTGGCAAGCTACCCTTGGCTACTCCTCAAACATTTCAATGTATGAGTTATACCAAAATCGTACAACAAATTGGACGTGGATATGCCATTCTATGGGAGACCGGTTCAACTTTGAAACAGTTATCGTCTTACAGCACCAACAAATACTTGTCAGGCGCCGTGTACACCACGATCAGCACGCGACAGCTGTCGGACCGACCAGACCATGAAACTAGGTATCCCGTGCCTTTTTTCCCTGTTTCCCGACATTATAACGCCTGCTGTGGCATTGTACTTCGACCTCGTTTGACTGCGCCACCCTTCGTCGTTCCTCCTCATCTCACTCTCAACAACGACCCCCCACCGGTGAGAGTGTACAGTTGCACGGATATTCTGAGTATCGGTGTAATATTGCGTGGCATTACGCTAAGTAAGTTTCTGGGGGTGGGCTAGTCGTTCTGAGCATTCCCGACTTTACATGAATCACAAACCGGTACAATGTAGATGTACATCAGTATCTCGCAGGAACCTTGCGCGGTCGGTTTAGGCTTGCCGGTGTAAAGTTGGCTGCGTAGCCGAACATACACATGAACGTCAACCTGTAAAGGACATCGCTCCAAGTTTGGCGACGGTCGTATAGGTGCATACAGCGCCATACTCCTAGTTTACTCGATCTGATAGTTGTTGCCGCGAGGGCGAATCTCACAGCGGTGGCATGTTGTTTGTTGCATTCATCAAGCATTAGCATGTGTTATCGATAATACGCCTGTCAGAAAATAGTATACACTGCCAAGTTTCGTAATCGGTTTGATATTTCAATGTACGTGTGTGATTTAGGTTAGTGTGGCCCACCTAATGCTTGTGTCCTCAGCAACGCCGTGGGCTGTGCATGCCCATTCCCGGTAGAATATGAGATACCTCGAAGTTTAGGAAATTGTACCCTCTCTGCTCTGACACAGGGTACGCTGCGACTGCACCCCCCGTACGACACAACGTTAGGTTGTCCATCGATCGTTTGTTGATACGCGTCGGGTATTCACGCCGAGTGCTGCCGGTGTAAACCTGTTAGAAATGGCATGTTCTTCACTGCCAGAGACGCAAGTGCCTTTTGACGGAATAGTGCGGGTCGAACTAGCCCTTGCACGCAAGTTCTGCCGCGAAGTTCAGAAGGTACGCCTGGTTGATCGTTGGAGCCCCTCCACCTTGTTCGAACTAACTATAGTTCACGCGCACTTTGCACGACACTAAGTGACCTTGCTCTATATCTGGGTTGGTTCATTTGGGGTTGTGGCAAGGTTGGGGTTAGGTTTTTGTTGTATTACTACCATACACAGTGTGAGCCGACCATTTGTTTGAGCATGTGGTAACCTACCCTCTGGCCGTAGGCTTCTATGATATCACCCCGATGTGTCAAAAATAGTTACACTTGAATCCCTGAGCGAGCCAACCAGTGTGGGCAATCGCAGTTACCGTAGCTTGGGGGGTTCGTTTCCCAACCATCGCACACAATCCACAGCTGACAGAGCAGGTGGAAACAAATATCACATACTTCAAAGTGTATTAACCCCTTTAGAGCCGGAAACAGTTTCTGGGGACAAATCTACTTGGAAATAGTGTGGGTTCATTTTTCCGGTGGTGAAAGGGTTAAGAGTACCATCGTATTATGTCCGTCGGGTTTGTGTATCTCTCTTTCTAGCAATCCCCTTCATCTCCCGCTCACATTCGCTCTCTCTCTCTCCTCTCGCCGCCCCTCCCTCTCTGTATCCTCTCTTTTCGTTGTTTTTCCAACACCGCACGACCACTCTTGGTACTGCCTTCACAAACAAAGCACAGGGCGCATATAAGATGGTGCGATTCGTTCACATAATCACCGTTTTGGTGACTCTCGGCGTCACAGCTGGAGAACCCCTCCCGTCATCTAAGGGTGAGTGTATACCCGGCGTTGTATATTCAAGGGAATTCGTGTTTTCATGATAAGCGAACATTTGAGCGATTCACCGCCAACGAAACAAAGGATCGTGATATATTATGTTATCGTCCATCTGTGTCAGGCTAGCTGTCCCGATGAAAACGATAGTTTGGCCGAGTCAAGCCAAGCCTGTGACGTTAATGTGAGGGGTCCAAACCCGCTTAGTTATTAGTCCCACCGTACATCGTGCAGGGCACGAGCGACAGCTCTACGTACGCTCGGAGCATGTCGGGAAACGCATGGTCGAAAGTCGTATGGTAACTATGAACAATCTCTCCATGACCCCGGCACATGTCCGTATCTACATCATTAGGTTTTCGGTCGCTTGCGGTTTCTATCAAGCCTATATCTCTAAACACAAGAAGAGAGACCACTACTACGAACCGTTCTTCAAGTTGCCATGCACGTTGTGACCCCGGCAGCTTCAGTTGTACGACGTGATTGCTACGACTAATACCCGCGTGCTTGTCTTACATTGACATCGTGTCGTCTATCTTGCACCAGTTGAAGAGTATGGTGGGGAGGGCCTCGACGGGAGGCGCATGTCTTCGAGGAGGAAGGTATGAGACAGAGCGAGATTTTGCACATTGAAATAAAGTTGTTGTATGCTTTATCTAATGTTCGAAATTCCACGGGCATGTCTTAACGACAACGCAAGGCGAACAAAGCTAGACTCACACTGTTGGAGCTGGTCTACTCACGGGCAAACGTTCCACGTGCTCTCCCTCTGTACCTGATATCACCGTGTGTCTGGTCACGTTGGGGAGATGTTCCTGGTTAACCAGATCCGGTCGCATTCGTATAGTGTGGGCTCACATCGGGAAGCGCACGTGAGATAGGGGTTGAGGAAAGTGTCTCAGCTCTCTCTTAGAGCCAATGCAATACCGGACTTACTCGATGCGGTATCGTACACCAAAATAAATGGTTCGTATTCACAAATACAGAGGCGGGGTAAATGGTATCTACTACAGCCTTTTGTGTAGCGGACAATATCAAGCACGAAGTACTTAGTAGACACGTGCTACGATAGAGGTTGCACGTTTTGGCTTTTTTGTTTCTGAATAACGGGGCTCCTTAACCCGAAATCGTCCGAATGTTGTTGTTTAGCACTATCATTTTATTGAAGTGCCTAGTCCATTGGTTTGCCCATCGGTCTGCCTTTCCAGTTTACTCCAAAAACATGTTTCGGGTGTGATATGGACCTCCTAAAGTGAAACACCTCAGGAAAAAAAGGGTGCACCTCTATCGTAGAATGGCTCAGTAGTGGAAACGGCCATGAACCGCCCCGACTTTGCTTTTCGTTTCACCCTCCGCAGAAAGTGTACTGCGACTCCTACCACTGTGGCGACGGTTACGCTCTGATCGACTACGCCGAAGACGTGAAGTGCAGGAGGGGCAGGTGCAAGCGGTCCAAGTGCTGCGACAAGGTCTGCACCAGCTACCACTGCCCCACGGACTACTCCCCTGTGGAATACCCCGACACAACCGTGTGCGAGGACGACAAGTGCACCACGAACGAATGCTGCGTGGAGGGTAAGACGTATTGAAGGGTACATCGCCCAAGGGGTATCCGCGTAATTTGTGTAATATGGGGAAAATATATGTCAGTACTCTGCCACTATGAATAGGTCGTTGTCTTGCGATTGTCCATCGTCAGGGTGCACCTGTCAACAGCGTAACTTCCCGCAATCTCGCCATGACAGCATGTTTGCATATACATGTGGTGTTTGCTTCGCCCGGCATTGGCGAACTGAGATATGGCCCTCGCCAAATATCCCAGCTTTGTACATTGTTGAATGTATATATAAATATACATTTACCCATCTACTACGAATAACATATATTAATCCGTGTGTCGCTGCTGCGCAACTGTCTGATTTAATCCTCAGACACGGTCTACTGCGACGACCACACGTGTTCGGACGGTTACTCTCTGATCGACGACGCCAAGAACGAGGAATGCGAGGACGGTCAGTGCAGTGACTCGCAGTGCTGCGACAAGCTCTGCACCACTTACAGTTGCCCCAGGAGGTGGACCCCGAAGGACGACTATGAGACCACCGTCTGCAGAAACTCTAGGTGCAGCAAACGGCAATGCTGCAAAAAGGGTGAGGAACGCGCGTTCTACCGCAAGGGTAGCACACAAAAATAAATAGTCGAGGCCGCTCAAATGACGAGCTCCATACCTCGCGCAACCTCTAACACCGGTATATTTTGCGTATTGGTCTTAAATACTCATTGTTTCCAAAAATATGGGTGCAGAAGCTCTTTGGCTGAGGAGCCTTGTTGGCAATAACTGCTCCTGGCTCGTTAGTACGAGTCTTAACGAGGAAATTTAAAGTTTGGAATTTAATTTGTTTGTCGAATTGATTTTAAACAATTGAAAAGCATTTTTCACGAATTTCAATTCAGTTCGACAGATTCAATTCAATTAAAAAAATGTAAGTTCCTCGCTAAGACTGGCCCTTAGTGCCGCCCCTGTCGCAGCACGGCCCTGACACGAGCCTAACGTGTACCAGGTGCCGTGACGCTTACAACGTATGGTATATTAGGAGTAACACAAATCGTTTCCGAACCTCTTGATTGGACGGGCGCTGTATGAGCCATCCTTTGAGAATAAACAAGCTAAGCCCGATATACAAACCCAAGGGCTATCATAGATATGTACTGTAGGTCATAAATAAAAAAATACCCAGGCAATGTTATGAGGCAACTCTCGTAAGGCAAGTGGCCTCGACATATGAAATGATGTTCGGGCTTAAGCGCGAACCCATTACCGTAGCGTGGCATGGTTCTGACCTCTTTTCAGCAACGCGTCCTGTGCTTTAGCGGCTTCGAGGGCACCCAAGATATCGACAATCTCCGTGATATTTGGCGTTTCAAATTAAAACCTCCACCCCAACGCACGGCCTGTGTTCCACGTCTCGCCGCGTGAGACAATGGCATCCCACCGTATATACTCTGATACAAGTTTGCGAGGTTACCGACGTTTTTAACAGCACACGTAAATTGTGGACGCTGCTGTCCCCGCATTCCAAACCTCCTGCGGAGTCGCGGAGCCTTTGCACGGCAGGGTAATATTATTCACGCAGATATATTCTAAGGCCCAAGCTATATGTTTCTCGCACGATAACATACGACAAGCCCTGTACACCATCCCATGGGCAACAAATAAACTGAAACAACATTGGAACTGTCGAACGACATAAGGTAGCTTGCCGATTGCGGGGGGGAGGGGGGGTGGGTCTGTGAGCAAGGCGAATTGGGCTTGAATGGACGAACTCATACCGTGAGGCACGGTTAGACGGACTAACATCCATTCCCTCTCGTTGCTACTGACCATTGTGATTAAACCTCAGAGGTGAAGTACTGCGACTCCCTGACCTGCTCGAACGGGTACACCGCAATCGAGGACGCTGGCGAGGTGAAGTGTCGGAGGGGAAGGTGCAGGAGGTCCCAGTGCTGCGACAAGGTCTGCTCCAGCTTCGACTGCCCCACGAACTACTCCCCGGTGGACAACTCCGACACTACCGTGTGCGAGGACAGCAAGTGCAGCAAAGACCAATGCTGCGAGCCGGGTAAGCCGAACCCTTAATACACCTTGTGCAGGAAGTTTGACCGGAGAGCCTCATAAATATACGCAATTTCAGTGGACTACCATGCGACGTAGCGAATTGCACAGTCTGCGGCTATAGAGTATATAGGCATACTGGTATGTAAATAAATATATTTCACAAGAGGATATTATCGTAACGGTTTATTAAATACCTTGCAGAACTGCTGATTGTTAATGCCTCGATGTACCACATGATTGCTTATACTATTTCTTGCATCTGTTTGTTTCCGTCGTGACAATGGTACCAGATACGTCGGCGTCGTCGATTTCCCATTATTCCTCACATACGACAGCCCCTGCTTTACACTCTTAAAGGCCCCCCTTAGCAAACCCCCGGCAAGCGCGTGTTTGAACGCTACCCAGTAGTAGGTTTTCGAGCCGGCAGACACGTGGTAGGTCGTGTAAGTGTCACATGTAGCTCTAAATCGGTTTCTCGCGAAATAGGACACTAGAAGCAACGATGCGTTGATCGAGACAATGTATGCATCTTGATCCTTCGACCCAGGCGACGATGGACATACATGGTTCAAAATTCTCCTTGCACGACTGCAACGTGTCGAATATTCAAGTTCCTCAGGGATTCATAGTTGGCAGGGACGTCGACTTAACAGTTCGACTGATGGTTGTGACACTATCGGGTGCAGCAGCGCTGGGTACACGAAATGCCCGCGCTGCAGGATTGATAAGACGCTTCCAGAATAGACCCCAAAAGCAGTATGCGAAACATTTTGCGAGACATGCTATGATAGAGGTGACGTAGCAATGCTCTGAGGCTCCTCACTTCAGAAGCTCTGCACTTGATACAAAAATATATTTCGAATAATCCAAACGTGCAACACGATCAACAAACCTATGAGCTAGATATAGAAACATAAATATCGCAAAACAAAACTAGAACCCCAACGAGTTTGGTTAAAGGAGCCCCATCATTCAGAAGTATGAATGCCAAAACGTGCACCCGTTATCGTACCACGCGTCTCGCATGTATCCGCAACACGTCCAATTTTGTTGACGTAGTACTAGCGTCTACCAGGGTCTGCAGGTTCATTTCGTTGACTCTATCAGCCAGCTATTTTTTTTGTAGCTGTTACACCGAACTCCATGGACACGTCTCGCAACTTCACACAGGAACTGCCACAATAAATGTTTTTCTAAGGCACGTACTGTTGCGCTAAGGGTACACGCATTTAGCGGACGTCGTTGTCGCAGTCCTACGCCATGCCGTTTCAAACCCGCGATGACGGGCTAGTCTAATTATCTCTCGTCGGCTCTCACTGGCGCGGGCAATACACGATCAAACCTCAGACACGATCTACTGCTCCTCCTTCAAGTGCTCGGACGGTTACATTTTTACCGACAACCCTGACGGGATCGAGTGTGAGGATGGCGTCTGCAGCGATTCCCTGTGCTGCGATAAGGTCTGCTCTAGCTTCGACTGCCCCTGGAAGTACTCCCCCGTGGAAGACTCCGACACCACCGTGTGCGAGGACGACAAGTGCACCAAACACCAGTGCTGCGAGAAGAGTAAGCATTCCTCCCACGTCATATATCCGTGCTTTATTTCACGTGGTTCGGGCGTGTTATCACAATGATTCAGTAGACGCTTACTGTATGCGGTGTGGTGCTTGTCGCCTTATAGGGGTAGAACTTGTCCACCTGTATCATTGGGACATTGCTATTGTTTTACCATACAGCTTTATTGTATACCTGAGAGAAAGTATGTTTCTCGCGTTAAGCGTACATGTTATGTAAGTTAAATTTGCCAGGGAGTTATAGAGCCACTCCATTGATAGGGTCTCAAAAACAAACAGGAAGCCACCCCTCTCGATGCACGCGCCCCGAACAGAATTCATGGAGAGAAGCACCCTCACGATGTCTCTCGCTTCCGCTAAGCGAGTGACACTTTCCCCCCTAGTTATCACAAACCGCTGTTTCCTTACAACCTTACCCCTTGACGGTTGTTTGTGAACCGCAGAGCGGAAATACTGCGACTCCATCACGTGCCCCCACGGCTACACATTGATCGATGACGCCGATACCGAGGAATGCAACAGGGGCAAGTGCAGGGAGTATCAGTGCTGTGAAAAGAAGAATGTATGCTCGAACTACAACTGCCCTAAACACTACTCGTCGAAGGACGACTCTGACAACATCAAGTGCCACAAGTCCGGGTGCACTACCGAGAAGTGCTGCTACTACCACTACTGTGAGTCCTACTCCCAATCAGAGTTTATATATTGTGTCGTATAAACCACCAAGCTTACGCCTACACGGTTGTGCGCGGTATATTGTACATCTGCTCACCGCCACCAGTTGACGCCTCGAAGGTTAAACGTCAAAACCACAAGAAAACGACTGGTATTTTCCGCGAACAGGTATCCGCCGAAATACTATCGGCCAGCTATTTTAACATTTCCTGTATGTGACAACATTCTTCCTCCACAGGATGCGACCAACTACGGTACCTGGGATCTTACGCCACTATCGACCTCAGCAAATACTTCGACGACATCAGCCAAGTTCGGACGGAGAACAGTGCAACGTCGCACCCGATGTGCCAAGTCACATGTATTGCAAGGATCTTCGATTGCCTTGAGTAGAGGTCGAACGTCGAAGCAACGCATACGCGAACGCCTTTAGATATGCACACCAAGCTTTCTGAAAGTATTGCGCAGCCGCGTTGACTGTACGAGTTGTCTGCATTTAACGGGCCTTTAGAGTGCACCGTTCGCCGGACCGTGATCCGCGAGAACACGACCCCTGCGTATTTACACATACATATGATACACCATTTGGTGGAGAACATATTGTTTCCTCTCTTAGGTTGGTACCTACCGGTTCTGATAACAACTGGACAATGTTCACCCCTGATTGGGTTGTATTTACGGAGGGGCCATATAACCGGTACTTCTCCATCAGTATCATACATCAAAAACGTATTTGCTTGAGGTGCGATACCTTTTGCGTGATACTTTATGATTCCTAGAGTTTCGCTGTGCATACATCGGCTCTAAGTACGATGCAGGTTTGACGGCAGCTACGTTGGGAGACAAACAAGATATAGCGTTGGTGGTTGTGCTTGTAGACTATTCGGCTGGTTTGTCGGGTGTTTATGATGCGGGGCTGTCCTCGCTTTGTTGAGCAACAGACCCGAAACACATTTCGTTTGGTATTTTGAACCGACGACCTTTCTGGTGTTTAGGGTACAGACTCACCGTCTGCGTAGTTGAACAAAAAATCAGATACGTTCGTTGGCGAGTTTTATTGTAGTAGTGCAGTTGGTTGACAGGGTGGTGTCTGTCGCAGGTTTATCGGTTGCTTACTTGCTTCCGTAGGCCACCAGAAACAGGTACCGTATCAATTCGTGCTATCGATTGTTGAATGTACTGCTGCTGTTATGCTGGTGCTCATGATACAGGATCACCCGTTGCCGAGTTGACCAGCAACCGACAAGCCAGATATACGAGTTGGTCCATTAGAATGTATAATATATACCTGGCAGGTCGAAGTGCTTGAACAGGTGCGTATTTTAGGACGTACAGTAGATTCATCAGTTACTTTGTCGGACGATAAGCCAGATATATCCGTTGGAGACGTTTGCTCGTAGAATGTGGATAAGGTTCTGCTGGTGTTGACAAGGCAGGATAATCGATTACCGTGCTGAAGACGAACCACCCATGTTCGTTGTAGCACTGGTACTGTTTGTTCATCTGGTGGTTTGGGCTAGAGCCTCATCGATTACCTGAAAACTATGAAAACAATACGTATCCCGGTTGGTACCTTGCTGCTTAATCGTACATCTGGTTCTGATAGCATTTTAGATGCAGATTCGTCTGCTGCCTTGTTGTCCAGAAAACAAGCCAGATGAGTCCGTCGGTTGTTTCGCTTGGTGGGCTCTACTGTTCTTGATTATGCCGGTTGGTTAGGGTGTAGTCGGTTGCTTCCGTAAACAATAAACCGATCCATCAGGTTGCGCTTCTTCGGCTTGTCGGACTGTACGGTTGGTTAAGCTTGTGGTTTAGCATGCATCTCCCTCGGTTGCTGGTTACAACGAAACATCATAGGTGTCCGTTGACACCTTGACTTGTGAACTTGCTGATCCTATCGGTGTTTAGACTGGATAGGGTTGTAGAGACGATCGAGGCGTTGACTGGTAGATTGACTAGTCCGTTCAGATTGCGTGGATTTTGAAACGATGGGTCGACGCATTTCTATTATTTTATGTTCAGGTTTGGTATTCTAAATGTCTTTTAATGGACTGTCGGACCAGTCTGTCTGGTAACCCCTTGCGGTACTAATGGGCCTTAAACACTGCTATCGTTAAACGTTCGTCACTCCAGCGGAGCAAGGCCGATTGTTTCCCTGTATACCAGAGCCGCCAACCGAAGGAATGAAACCAATACTTCGTATACGCTTAATTCAACGTCCCGGACGTCGTGGAGAGACCGCCGCAACAACCGCCTTGCCACAAAAAACTTTGGATTACACAGTTACCGACCACCAAGCGCATCGCATGCACACCGCGCATGGTACATGTTTTGTCTAGGCCAGCTTTGTATGCTGTTGATCTTTGTCTTTCATATATCGCTAGCACGCAGCTCGTGACCAATGGTGAAATATCACATCGCTATGAGTCAAATTGTGTCTTGGTAAATACACCGGGACTCCCTCTAACGGATACCAAGGTTCATGACTACCGTGAATATTTAACGCCTCCTAATATGTCGTGGAGACCCAAGAACGGGCGTACCCGACGTTCAGCCAGGGACTGACAGTAGCGCGTGTCGCGTTCAGGAGAACCATCAGTACACAACCACGCTTCAAGATAAGATAGATACAAATCACAAATACTGAGATAGCTGGCTGTCAGAGCTGGCAGCTGGAGCCAAGAGGATTATGTGCAACTCCAGCAACCGTTGTAATGATCGGCGATAGTGTGACGACGTGTGTAAACCCAGTGTCATTGTATGGAAGTACTATTTGCACAACACCGACATCCTCCGTCCTCACGTTATACTTCTTCGTAAACCAAGAGCGGGACGTATTCGTGTTTTGTCGTGAATCTTGCATTTTTGAGGTCGTCTGAAAACGTACATTGCAACATACTGTACAAGGCAACACGGCCTATACCATACAATAAGAGGCAGCGCGGGAAAGCGGTTAGTCGTATTGAAACGTTTATAGTAACATGATGCTAGCATCTAACACCTGCCAAACCTGCGCAAACGATTACGCAGCTTTCTCATGACGAGCAAACTACCAGTGTTCGCATAAATGCCTTGCACACGTTCCTATTCCAATACTTGAATCTAAGAAAACGAAGGCACGTACAGGTCGGGCAGGTTAATGGCTGGGGATGTTTGGTACAAGGCCTGGCTGGTGTGGGGTCTCTGTGGAAAAACGAGCGGACGCTAAACGGCTAGGACCTGTAGCATACGTGTCCGTGAACCACTTCGCCATGACTTGGGTGCCACCAGGGGCGTCGCCGCGGTACGTTCCTACCGTGTACCACACGCACTACAAGAAGGGTAGAACGGTGCATCTGTTTCATTTCTATCTGTCCGGGGGACTCGATTAAGAAGCTACCCAAAACCCTTCAAAATACAGACTCGGCCTTGCAACTTGTTTCCGAATAGATATTGCTCGTCTGAATATGTGTACAATGCTTCTCTGAGTCAGATTCTGGGTGGGTTGTAGGCTTCTCAAGTAAGCAGAGCCTCCCAACACGTTTCGATGCACTACAGTAGTAGGAGAAATAACATGCGGGTACCTCCGCAGATAAATGTTTCTGATCGATACCGTTTTTTGCCCATGCCGTGGGGGTTATACTGTATAACGATCAAGGAACCATAACCCGTCGGACCAATTGCCAAACTGGATACATAGACAACGGGGGGGGGGGGGGGTCGAGAAAGAGATACGACGCAAGAAACACCGGGACGAGATGTTTTCTGTATCCACCATTTTCGTTGTCCGTATCCTCCGTCCCCTTCGGCGAACAAAATTGGTTAGCAAAGCTCATCAGAGGGTCGTGTACTATCTTCCGTGTTACATGGTCAGTAAGCCATCTCGAGGCCTTGTGACGGACGTCCAAACTCGGTATTCCTTGCACCGCAGCCATCTTGGCCGACCGCGCCAGACGTCACCAGTGGTGGACACCTCATAGGCTCTAGCGAGGGCGTCCATCCCGACGTCCATGAGACGAGTGTTACGAGACGGGTAGCTTATTTTTTTAATAATCCTATTTATCACTGGCCGGGCGGCTTGACTGAGGAAGGGCAGCCCGATATCTTTGGATCTGATCTGCAACTTTCGATCGTATTCATAGATAGGTGTCCATGTCGGATGATTGGGATTTTGATTTTCAAGGTTTTTAAAAGGTGGTTGAGAGGTAAGATGTGCATTATGGAGGTCCTCAATTCAGAAGAGCTCCGGAACCTTTATGTACACAAACACCTATCATAGCAGGTGTCATGACTCGAACTACCCCCCCCAGGACCGCACCGGAAACAACGTATTCAGCACGCGACTCTGCAATCGCGGATAGACACAATACCGTGCCCTGCCCGCCCACGCATGAGCAAGGGCACCTTTTTCTTGTCTTATTTGACTGTATGTGTTCGATCTTGGCGAGACATATTTGCTTAAGTCTTGTTTGGCGCGCGTGTTGCTGAGAACTTGTACCACGGTCAAGCAAGAGTTCCCCAACATTCGCACGAGAATAATAAACGAACTATCACGTCACAGACCATTCCGTCACCTTAATCACTGTTCGTTGGAAAGGTGCATGTGCGTTTCCTTGTAAAAGAGAGCCGGATGAGGTTTCAAGAATGAACGAAGCACAGTGTAAAGTTCGACCCGTAGAGGTTTTGTCAAACAGGATAGTGTGGATGCATCAATATTAGTGACATCCAAGGTTACAGTATCCGTCAGGAAAATTACAAATCGATCTATTTCTTAAGACCCAAGCAAACCTATATGGTTAATCTCTGGGTTATGAAGCGGTTCCTGTCGGCTGCTACGAAGATTCTAACTTCGTACCAGGTATACGTTTTCGTTAGTCAAAATGTTGGCCATATACACCACGTGTTTAAGTCATTGAACGGGGTCTCTATTCTTTTGGCAATGTCAAAGAAACAAACTCGCTTCCTTCCTTCGCTAGTATGCGCGCATTTAGACGCGAGCGCACCGTCCGAGCGCTGAGATATTTGCCGTGCATGCTTCGTGTGCGGTATTTTTTTGCTTTAGAAACGCCACCTTCATCGGCATCGGACTCCGTCGACCCAAACCACGATCGAGGCCACGGGTGAACCCTCGAAGGAAAAAATACGTCGACAATGATGTATTCAAACAGCGAGCCCAAAGACGGGAGCCTTCTCACGAGTACTCCGACTGCGACAAATAATGGGCGGGACCGGTGTCGGAGGCACGTTTCGCGATTAAAACGTCGTCAGATCGACCTGGCGCCCGGGACAAAACGGTTTACTGTACTATACCCACCGCTCTCTAAGCCTGCTGCAAGGGAGATAGTCTGAGCGTTAGAACGGGAGAAAAGTCGTTTTCGGCAGGGAGCCATGAAAGGTCGAAATTAGACCAGAAATAGTATTGCAACTCAAAACAACACTTCTTGTTTACTGCAGTGCTCTTATATGTCTTGGACAAAGGGAGCCCTTCACACATGACGCGTACTGTATGCGAGGTTCGTTGGTGTTGTAGCGCTGCTGCAGCTGCTGTACAGCCGCTGTACTGCGCGGATGCTTTTGGAATTCTGAGGAGGTGTGGAGAAGTCGTCCAGCTTATCATCTGATTGGCCACACACAAATACTTACACACACGCACACACAGAAACGAAGTTTGTAGCATAACCAAACTATCAACTCGAAGTGCGGCTGCCGTTGTACCATTGCTACCAATATACGTCAAACGGTTCTACGGTGTGATACAGGCTGATCTGACAGGGAATCCGTAGATCGACTGACAGTTCAACGTACGTGTGATAAGAAGACGTAGATCTGTATAGATCATGATTCCAAAAGGCCGAAACTAAAATGCGCACTTAGGTGTTTAAAGGTTTCAACTGCACATAGCACAGACAAAGCTGCACAGAGGCCTGCAGCACGGAACCAACTACTGTTGCACGACGCCTGATGTATGCCTCGTCCAAGATGGTGTAGTCCGTGTTGCCTCGTGCGTGGTGTGTGTTGAGTGCCCTAATCATGCGGCGGGGCAAACGCAAGTACTCGTACCTCATGCCGATGCCAAACAGTCTCTCGGGTTTTTCAAAGGTACCGGCGAGGTGGTGCCAAGTCTGAACACCCCCACCCCATGGTTAAACTGCCAGTTTTGACGACCTATGAAACCCTAGAGCACGCGCCAAGAACATCGGCCGGGGTCCAAACTCGAGCCGTGTGTAGACGCGGGTCCGCTGCTTTCATCGCCGCCGAGAGCACGCAAAAAGAATCGCGGGCGGAAGAAAAACAAAGACCGAAGGCCCCCCCAAGACCAATTATGTACATTGACATAGACGAGGTATGAGGTTACGGATATAGATTCACATGGCCCGTGGTGCTGTGTATCGTATAGTATCCTATCGGGGTTGGCTTACGGCAGCTTTTACGCGAGGGAGAATAGCCTAGTTTTCACACCACCCGCGGTTTGGCCACTCGGGCGAGTGGCACTGTATGTCACCTGAAATTAACATTAAACAAAACTTTTGGCAAAGCGTAAAACCCAAGCATACGGGAGTGCGTATCGTGAAACCCAAAATCCGAAACAAGAAGACGTGCAAGACTGCACAAAAATCGATAGGGGAGTCACTCCGCCGAGATGTCCTGAGCGCCTCTCGGTGAAGACCCTCGAGAGTGACCGCTGTACGTACTCTGTAGCAGGACCCTTCCGTGTTGTTTCAAAGTTGACTACTAGGGGGAAGAAATATATTTCCTCAGATAGATGGTCAAACTCGGAATATTTTTAGTGAAGTACCTCTACCATAACATGGTTTTATTATGTGCCATGACATCCCTTGGACACAGACGCACGACCTCATCGTAGTACCCGGGGATTGCCAGTGCCCGAGTCAGAAGGAGTACCCGAGTGTTTTACAGCCGGCAGCACGAGATGGCCGACCCATGTTACAGTTTCAAGGGCGAGCGCATCCGCTAAGTAAACTCCTACCCATTTGACGATTCAGGAACTCTCCCTGCTTTGAGCTCTAAGGAGTGTTTTATAGAGTTGTTCTAAGCCGTACTATTATAATAGCGCCTACAGTAAACCTCTCACCACAACTACTACTGTGGACTGCCATTCGAATATATATGTTCCTAATTTACTGCAAAAAGGGTTGTATCAACCGCCCTATATATCTAAACATTCGAACTACGAGTATACCATTAGACTATGTTGCGGGTTAAAATGTACGGTAACACATATATGATATCGGTATTTGTGTTATATTGTTTAATCGGAGGTAGATATGGCACGAGCGCCCATACACTATCGATGTACACCGGTTGGTATGCGGACAGTTGAAACGGCCATGGATGGTTCGTTCACACTTGTCGATAGCTAGGATGTTAGTCGTCAAGTATGACTCGATACACCACCGACGCCACAGCAGTAGCGTCCTCAAGCCTCTCGGTGTTACCCGTGGCGAGGACATGGCGGTGGTATTGTCGCAGGGCACAGTTCCTTACCTCTGTCGATATTTCGTCGGATAACGACGATCTAGGGAAATAATAGCAGAGGTCAAAGGGCAGCAGCCCGCACAGGGGTAACGAAGTTCCTGGCTGCTGCTCCTCTGCCATCATGGTCCATAGCCAACATAACCCACCATAAAACAGAAGACGTAAGTCCGTCCCCGAGGTTTACACACCATATTTGATTATTGCTAGATGCACGCTACAGTAGCCGTGTCGTTCCATACTTGGTATATATGTTATAAGGCTTCCTATAATAGTTGAGGAGTTCTGCATCCCACCCACAAACTTATTATTTGATAACAGTTTCGCGCTTTAAACCCGATGAATGATCGCAATAGTATCGAAACAAACAGTGTCACAAAGCACAAAAATGCTGGGGTTCCAACGATTTTCGGATGTTCCCTTGTCAACAGTCCCCGTCAGTTTGAACATATATGTGTTTGCCAAAACGTTATGCCCCTTTCGTATAATGTGTAGCATGGCTGATTACTTCATGATATATATCGTCCACTCAAAGACTATTTAGTATTGAATTCATACCTAGCCCAAGTCGATAGCCAGTTGATTACCCCCAACTGCTACTATATAGGGCAAAAAATATATACTTCGTATGTCGTATAATACAGTGACGACCTCGGAAACGGTCCCTTCTTCTTCTTCTTCTTCTTCTTTTTCTTCTTCTTCTTATTCTTCTTCTTCTTCTTCTTCTTCTTCTTCTTCTTCTTGTTATTATTTTTCTTCTTCTTCTCTGCCATATATATTGTTTTCTTCCTAGCTATAGAATACGCCTCCCATCCTGTGAGAAGGTCCCTTCTTCGTCCTCCCATCCTGCGAAAAGGTCATTTTATCATCGTATTTCCTACTATATCTTCCTAGCGATGATGACATACACACTCCTCGATGATGGCATACTCCTCCTTATCCTACCGTACCACAGGATACTCGAATTAAGGACTCGATCGCACTGCAAATATAATTTGTTTTGATGTGTTGTTGTATAGAACTCAATCTAGCGAGTTTAAATATACGCACGACATATATATGTCAATACTGCTGAACTGGCACCGAATCCCCTGGCCTCCAAAGCTGAGTATTATAGCGAAAGCGGAAAAAGATCATGTCGTAAAACTGTTTAGCTTCGACGCGGCAGTAAACTGGCAACCACAAGGCAGCGACGTGTCGCAGCTCGAACAATACGGTTAGGCGGTTGTGCCAATAGTTGTCAAAACCAACTGTTCAATGTGAGATTTCGCGAAACTACGGGATGGAGTATTTTTTGTTGTTCCGACAAGCGAAGTATCAGCCAAGTTATTTTGATGTTACACGCTGCCGTCACATGTTGAGAAGGGTTAAGCAGAACGAACAATAGTATGCGTAGAGCCGTTTGGGTGGGGTATTCCAGATATATTATTTTGGAGCTAGATATCGTGCGGGCGGTTCAGTTGCGCCGGCCATCGAAACAGAATCGTCCCACAGCAAACGTAGGTCTTGCCCCTGGCGGGGAAACCACAGATATTTGCGTCGGACTAGCGATGCATATAACAAGGCATACGTCGATATGGGTTATACATCCGTTGGTTGCTCTCTAACTGTATTTCTGAACACCGTGCATTTTTGTGTTTTTTTTCTGTCGCTACAACACAATGGTTTCCGATGTTGTCAAAACCATCCACCGAGCGTACGCTCGGAAATGCCATAACCTTGGACTCGTGTTTGCTGGAATGTCTTGGCCGTTGACAATGCTCAGCACTCGAATTGTTCCAATATGCAGTAGAGCTTACCGCTTTATGGTGAAAGTGGTTGTCACACACAGTTTTGGAGACGAGGGGCGTAATGCTAACCAATGGTTGATTGCGTCTGATTGGCTTAGGGTTAGGCTTAGGGTTAGGGTTAGGGTTAGGATTTTCTACACAGGGTGTGGCAACTATATTCTCGAACAAGCGGTAAGCTACCTTCCCAATGTAACATGGTAGCTAGCTGGTGTCAGCGAAACCACACTTTTACATATTATGACGTTCTCTGGAAATGTTCCTCTACGTGATTGACGACAGGCAGGTTTCGGAATCAGTACATACGGCCGTCTAGCTTGGGATCTGAGGTGTAGTCAATGAATTGCTAATGACACATTTCGTACACCCAAATAGGCTTAACCGCTTTAGAGCCGGAAACGGTTTTTGTGGACAAAACTACTTGGAAAAAGTGTGGTATAGTTTTTGGGGTACTAAAAGGGTAAATCAGAAACGAAGCGCACCCGTCATTGGCACCGTCCCCGGAGCATCTTCCAGCAGTATTGTACAACCGGTCATGAATATGGCCCGCCGACAAGTTTGTGTAGGTTGGTGAAGTCTACACAAGACCGATATTTTGTTGCTGATGCGAAGGCATGATGCGTACGTACTCGAAGTCGATAGATTGACTACGTATCAGAACCAAATGGATATATTGACGGTCTGCCACGAAGATGCAAACTCCGGTATCGGCGTCCGGTCGACGTCATCCACACTAAAATCAAGTAAGTTCGATCATAGCAGCCGTGCGTCACAAAAATGTGTTCGACAACGGATGTCCGTCACTCCCCTAAAATGCCGTCAATGGACATCTTCAAAGCTATACCAAGGCATCATAAACCATATTTCATATAAGATCGTAATATACTTCGAGGCGGCTATCAATCGGTGGATGAATCCATACAGACCTTCGTGCAACTGCTCCTCGCGGAATAGTTTCCTCCGACTCTACAAAGGTTTGCCAACATTGTTTCGTCTCGCGGCAAACCACACCTGAAGACCCGAATGGCTTCGATACACCAACCTTTCAATTTGTGTGTAAATACTGAAATTCGTACTACAATCCCACGCCGTTACGTACTATGTGGTAAAACGGTTAAACGTTTCCGGCGTTCGTGGTGTTACGACAGACCACACCTGAAGTTGCGAGAGTCCTCAATACATGGAGCTCACGGGTTATTCGAGAGAGTGGGTGACGCACGGAACTACATTCAATACTAGGAGGACTACGTAGCCTGAAGACGTTGACTGATTGATTGTGAAGGGCGCGGGGCTTGAGTTTATGTCCGACGGTTTTTGTATCTTACACAGGCTCTAAAAACCACTATTCGAGTAGGTAGAAAGCTACACTCCACTACTGTACGCTTAGTGTCGGAAATTTCAATACTTGGACTGCTCCAGAAATTTTGTACATCAGATTGAACACGGATATGACATTCCGTTCCAGCCCGGTTCGACTTTGCCAACAGATACCGTTTGACGGCACTACTACCAACAACCTGCCAGACCACGATCAGCGCGCCACAGTTGTCCGGCCGACGAGACCATGAAACAAGTTCTCCCGTGTCTATATTCCCTGTTGCCCGACATTGGAATGCCTGCTGTACAATAAAATATTTACCTCGATTGACCACGCCACCCTCCGTCATTCGTCTTCCTCTCATTCTCAACAACAACCCTCCACCGGTGAGAGTATACAGTTGCAAGGATATACTAAGTACCGGTGTAATATTGCTTGGGATTAGGCCAAGTAAGTTTCTGGGGGGCGGGGGGGGGTAGTCGTTCTGAGCATTCGCGACTGTACATGAATCACAAACCGGTACAATATAGATGCACAGTAGCTCGCAGGAAGCCTTGCGTGGTCGATTTAGACTTGCCGGTGTAAAGTTGTCTGCGTAGTCGAACATACACATGAACTTCAACTTGCATAGGACATCGTTCTAAGTTTGGCGACGGTCGTATAGGTGCATCCAGCGTTATACACCTAGTTTACTCGGTCGGATAGTTTCGGCTGTAGAGTGAATCTCACAGGGGTGGCATATTGTTTGTTGCATTCATCAAGCATTAGCATGTATGTGTAATCCATAATACGTCTGTCAGAAAAATTGAAATACAACGCCAAACTTCGCAGTCGTTTCATGTGTCCATGTATGTGTGTGCTTCAGGTTGGTGTGGTCCACGCACTTAACTCTTGTTTCCTCACCAACGCCATGGGCTATGCATTCCCATCACCCGTACAATGTGGAAAACCTCGAAGTTTAATCATTTGTGCCGTCTATGCTCGGATACAGGGTACGCCGCGAGTGCCCCCCGACGTCGGGCACAGCTTTAGGCTGTGCATCGCTCGTTCGTTATACCTAACGCGGATATTCAAATAGCATATTCTCTACTGCCAGAGGTCTGCTTCTACGATCCCCCCCCCCCACCCCGGCGATTTTCTTTAACGAACGTTTCATGGCTTTTCGACACGAGGAAGGATGCGATGAAAAACAAGTTTTTCAATAGTGTTTTGTTTGCGAAGGATTATCGAGCGATATCGTCGGGGTGGCCTGGGGCACATTGTATTTCAGGAGGTACGGACGAGAGCTGGTTTCAAACCGGCGATTTCGTAAAACAAAAGTTGGGGGGGGGGGGGGGCTATCGTAGAACGACTCAGAGAGGTATGTGTAGTTTATGGGACTAGTGCGGGTCAAAATGGCTTTTATCCGCAAGTCCTGCCGTGAAGTTCAGAAAGTACGCCTGATTGATCATTGGAGCCCCTACGTCTTGTTCGAGCGAACTTGAGTTCACGCGCACTTTGCACGAGACTAAAGAAGCTGGTCTCCACATCTTGGTCGGTTATGTTGGGGTTGTGGTAATGTTAGGGTTAGGGTTCTGTTGTATTACTACCATCCACAGTGTGAGTCAACCATTTCTTTGAACATGTGATAATCTACCCTCTGGTTGTAGTCTGCTGTGATATTACCCCGATCTGTCCGAAATTTTCGGAACTGAGAGCCTGTCCGAGCCAAACAGTGTGCGCAATCACAGTTACCTTAGCTGGGGGATCAATTTTTCCAATCATGCACACAACCCACAGCTGATCAACCACGTGGAAACCAATAACACATATATTAACAGTAGCATCGCAATCTGTTATAAAGTCTTTTTCAAAAGTATATCTCTCTCCCTCTTGCTCTCTCTAACAATCCACTTTCTCTCCACCTCACTCTCGCTCTCCCTCCCCTCTCGCCCCCCCCCCTCCCTCTCTTCTTCCTCTCTTTTCGCTGTGTTGCCCACACCACACGACCACTGTACAGAACATTTTTATACCCCGCCATCACAAACAAAAGGACACGGCGCAAACAAGATGGTGCGATTCGTTCACATTATCACCGCTTTACTGACTCTCGGCGTCACAGCTGGGGAACCCCTCCCTTCATCGAAAGGTGAGTGTGTACACAGGATGGTTCGTTCAAGGGAAGGGGCGCTTTCATTTGCACCAGCGGGTCACCGTCGCCGAAACAAAGAATCGTGATATATTGTGTCGTCGTCCATCTGTGTCAGAGTAGCTGTCTCGATGAAAACTATAGTTTGGCCGAGTCAAGCCAAGCCTGTGACTTTAATGCGAGGTGTCCAAAACACATACTTAATAGTCCCAACGTACATCGTGCAGAGCATCAGAGGCAGCTCTATGCACGCTAGAAGCATGTCGGGAACTTCATGGTTGATAGTCGTATGGTAACTATGAACAATCTCCCAATGACCCCGACACATCTCCATATCCGCATAGTTTGATTTTCGGTCGCTTGTGGTTTACATCAAGTATAGTAATCTAAACACAAGAACAGGGACCACAACTACGAACTGTTCTTCAAGTTGTATGATATGACTGCTCCGACGAATACCCGCATCGTTGTTTTCTCTTGACATCGTACCGTCTATCATGCAGCAGTTGAAGAATATGGCCAGCAGGGCCTCGACGGGAGGCGCATGGCTTCGAGCAGGAAGGTATGAGACAACGCGAAATTTTGCACATTTAAACCTTGTTGTTTCATGCTATTTCTACTGTTCGACATTCCACGGATATGTCTTAGCGATACCGCAAGGCGAACAAGGCTAAACGCACAATGTTCGAGCTGGTCTACTCACGGCCAAACGTTTCACGCGCTCTCCACCTGTGCCTGAACTCTCCGTGTGTTTGGTAACGCTGTGGGGTTGTTGCCGGTTAACGACATCCGGCCGCATTAGTATAGTGTGCGCTCATATAGGGAAGCGCACATGGAATTAGCGTTGGGAAAACATTCCCAGTTCTCTCCTAGCGCCAATGCAATGCTTGACTAATCAACCTATAAGTTAGTCCGCCGTTCGAGTTCGCACTTACGGGATGTGGTAATGTACACACAAAACCAGTTCGTATTTATATCATGCTCGAAGTACTGATTAGTGGAGACGGCCGAGAACCACCCCAACTTTGCTAATCGTTTTATCCCCCTCAGAAAGTGTATTGCGACTCCTACGAGTGCGCCGATGGTTACGCTCTGGTCGACAACGCCGAAGATGTGAAGTGCAGGAAGGGCAGGTGCAAGCGGTCGAAGTGCTGCGACAAGGTCTGCACAAGCTACGACTGCCCCACGGGCTATTCCCCTGTTGAATATCCCGACACAACTGTGTGCGAGGACGACAAGTGCACCACGGACCAGTGCTGCGTGGAAGGTAAGACGTGATGAGGGGTGCATCGCCCAAACTTAATAGGTCGCTCTCGGGGTGCGGCCGTGAACATAGTAGGTATACGCCCCTCACCATGATCTCAGTTTTGCATGTATCATGTGTTGCTTGCTTAACTCGGCTTCGGCAAACTGATGTACGGCCCCCGCCAGTCCCTTTGGTGCAAATATTTGTCGTTTAAATGTATATATATAATATATATGACCCCATCTCACACGAACAGCATATCTTTTTTTGTGTCTCATTGCTGCGAAAACGTCTGATTGAAACATCAGACACGGTCTACTGCGACACCCACACGTGTTCGGACGGTTACTCTCTGATCGACGACGCCAAAACCGAGGAGTGCGAGGACGGCCAGTGCAGTGACTCCCAGTGCTGCGACAAGCTCTGCACCACCTACGACTGCCCCAGGAAGTGGACCCCGAAGGACGACTATGACACCACCGTGTGCAGGAACTCTAGATGCAGCAAACGCCAATGCTGCAAAAAGGGTAAGTAACCCGGGTGCTCTACCGTAAGGGCAGCACACGCAAAAAAATGTACGAGGCCGCTCAAATGACGAGCTCCACACCTCACCCAACCTGCAAGCAACGGTATGCACCGCGTATTGGTGTTAAATAACCCATCTTATCCAAAACTATCGGTGAAGACGCTCTTTAGCTGAGAAGCCTCGTAAGCAATACCTGCTCCTGCCTCGCGAGTGCCACGCCTATAGCACCATGACCCTTACACGAGTCTAGCGTGTAACAGGTAGCGCAATATTTACGATGCATGATAGAGTAAAGGCGCCACCCATTGATTATGAGGCTCCTGGTTGAAGAAACGCTGCGTCCACCACCTTTTGAGAATAAACAAGCTAAGCCCGATACACAAATCCTAGGGCTAGATATGTATGTCACAAAACGAATTTAGCAAATACCCAGATGTACCAACTTTATGGGGCCCGCTCTCTTGAGGTGAAAAGCCTCGTCGGTGAAAACCCCTTTCGACAAAAAACGACGAACCACTAGGGTAGCGCAACATGGTTCTGACCTGTTATCAGGTAAATCACCTGTGTTCCTGCTGTCTGGAAGACACGTAAGATGTCGAACAATATCGTGATTGGTTTGTGTCAGAAACATTTCACCCAAACGTACTCCAGGGGTGTTTCACGTCTCGCCACGTCCGACAATATGCATTTCCTACTCTATGTACTCTGATGAACGGTCTCGAGGGCACCGGCGTGGTGAACGGCGCACGTAAAGAGTGGACGCCGCTGTCCCAGAATTGCATAACCCTTGCGGAGTCGAAATCCGGTGACGACGGACCCGTTACACGTCAGGATCAGGAGTGTATTATCCGGCCAAAGTAATTATGAGGCCCTTCACTTGAGAAGCAATATTTACCTATACCTCGCGCAACAACATAACCCAAGCCCCGTGCACAATCCCGTGGGATACATATAATATGTATATATATATTGCAAACGTCAAACGACATTACATTGAGTAACTCGTCGATTGCGCGTGGGGGGGGGGGGGGGGGGGGG
>JAYJME010000146.1:8938-34390 GCA_036873775.1 Costaria costata
TCCGATCTCCCCTCCCTTCCTCCTTCACCCTAGCCAGTCATCACCCCCCCACCCCCTTTTCCCCCCTGTATGTTTACTCTTCATCCCCCTCCATCTCGTGGCTATTCGCGCTTGGTGCTATCAAGATTTGCCTGGTCGGTACAAACCTGACGTGCTCCGTTCCGGCAAAGTAGGATGCGAGGATCTATGGTAATAGTACTAGGCCGAGCATGTTATATGTGCCCTCTTCCCTTTCCTCCCTTATTTCCCTTCCTTTACCGTCTCCCTTCCCTGTTAGAGCACACATAAATAAACAAACAGGTCAAAGCAGCGTACACGTTCGCATCAACTACCGATCATGCGTACAGCAGTACAGTCCACCTAACCAGCCAATGACTGGCAAGAAAACGCGCGGGACGGGATTTGTCTCGGGGCAAATAACATATTAACGAAGTCGTTACTAAATAAAACGCACGGTTTCCCCCCACGGGAAGTTCTCGCCCGGGCCACGTTCTTGTTTCTAGCGCCGAAAGCACCTGTCCACTCTTCGTACTTGCGTTTTTTGTCCTGTAGTTATCATTTTTTTATGGCGCAGAGCTGCTCCTCCGCGTTCTGCCACTGCTGGCTGTTTCCATCTGTGTCAATCGATTTCACGACGAAAGCCTTGATGCGCGCGCGTTCCAAGTATCGCACGCAGGTTGCAAGTTTTCGAGCTTGTCTTAACCGTGTGCCAATTGTTATTTTCTCTACGAAATCATGCATTGGATTTTTCCCGGACAAGGTAGATTTCGGACGCGTGTTATACTCTTCGGCCGACCCAAAGCTACGGCCGGAGAGGGTTGACCGATTAACCGGTGCTACGCTAGGGCAGACGTTTCGGTATTTGTTTCGGCCGACCACTTCTCCTCTCGCAGCAGCAGTAATTTAGTTTTCTGCCGGTCGGTTATCAAGTACTCAGCGGTATGCTCTGTTTATCCAGTACCCAATCGTCCCAGAATGCTGTTATATGTTCCAGCCTCGCCCTCTCTCTCTCCGATGTACCTCTCCCCCAAATAAACACGCCTTCCGTGTAGTAGAGTTCAATTACCGCTCCACAAACCCCAGTATTCCTGTGTTTAATCTTCGACGCTTATGCATAAGGAGCTTTCTCGGCCCATACAAAGTATTTGGTTCTGATCACCACGGGCATCCACCCGTGATGAGTCTCGTCGTTAGCGGCTCACTCGCGAGGACGCCTGATTTTTTCGCTTGAGGAAAGCTGTACGCCAAGGCAAAAACGGCTTTGAGGGAACTTTCGTGAACATCCAAGCCGATGGATGGACTCAAGCGTTAAACGTAAACCGTGGCCTTTTTATCGTAAACCACAGTTGGAGTAAATGACGTTCCAACGGTATCTCGTGCTTCTCAGCGGAAACAGCGTCGGTTACAAACAAAATTGAACTTGGCCCAGCCTCTATATAGCATGCGTCCGTACTGTTTTGTGCCACGATCGAAAGCAACAAATCGTGTATATTTTACGTTCGGTTCGGTTCGGTTCGGTTCGATTTCGCCCATGGATTATACTGTATAAATATGTAATACCAGCTATATGATAATATGACCCTAACCGCCCCTGTCACCGGCCCCCCCAATTTTGTTTTTTCCCCGCTTGCCTTTGCTGGCCCCCCCGCATTTTGTTTTTCCCCCGCTTGCCTTTGCTGTCGCGCAGCGAATGACATCATGTTCCTGGACTACTCGTTCTCGTACTCGTACTCATACCTGTTCTGAGCTGGGCTGCTGCACCGACGCACTGTGCTGCTGTGGTAAGCTTAAACGATATTCCTAGATGTCGAATGTGTGGGTTATTTATTTAGTTTTTCTCTCGTGTCTGGGGGTATGATACACCCTCGAATTTATTTCGTTTTTGTGTTCGAAATTCGTTAGGTAGCCCGCTGGGCGCTTTTCACGGTAGGGGGAAGCTTAAGATGGGGTGATGTGCTGTTTTGTTAATTTCGGCGGGCGTGGACGCGAGCTACCGTCGTGGTCGGGGTTTCACTGTAAAGGTTGCCGAGTGCTCCTCCTTTTGGTAAGCTCTGCGCTTCGCCCTGCAACCGACTTTGAAAACAAATTATATGCTGTTCCCCGATACACCATACCATACCTTTACCCTAACTTTATTGGTGGGTGTCATATCTATCGAAAGCCTACAGTCCGGATGCTATTTATTGGATGATTCCTCCCTTCCTTGAGAAATGATTAGTCTAAACTAACCAGCCTAACCCTTTTAGAGCCGGAAACGTTTTTTGGGGAAAACACTACATGGAATGTATATACTGTTTGGGGTAGTAAAGGAGTCAAAGGATTGGATTTGTCAAACGGCCATACCGGTATACGTCTATCATGCGAATGAGTAGGGTGTGAGAACTCGAACAGCCAGCAGGTACTTTACGGCCAGTACCCGTACTTAACAAGGGTACAAATTGAATGTACTGGTAGTATCCATATACTGCGAGTACCATGCTATTGACTTGCAGAACACCACCGATTTTATCGCCAGATATTAAATTCGCTTCGAATCGTGACGCGGTTTTGGTTTTAACCGTGCCACCTCGCGGGAGGGGTAGGTGGGAGAGAGGGGGGTAGGTGCATTTGCTTGGGGGAAAGTTGCCAGCTTCATGTCCATGCTAACGTATAGCCGGTTGTCAGGGTGTTGGTTCGCATCGATCTTCAAATGGGCGCCAAAACCAAACTAAAAATATTTCCGCGAACGTGAACTTTCATTTTTCGTCACAGGGCAAAGTTTGACACAGACGGCGTGTAAATTGTGTTGCCTTTTTGGTTTGGTTCGTCCAGTTAAACCCGTTCGCAGCCCCCAATAACAAAAAACATGCTAAACTACTGCCTTGGTTGTTTTTACTGTAGTAAACCACTGTGGTGAAAACCCATCGGCGGCACCCAATAAAATAAGCTACGTACTCGTATGCTAAAACTGTTGCCTTGGTTGTTGGAGTACACCCATCGACAGCACCCAAACAAAATGAACACATGTATGCCCCACCTTCACAATTATTGCGCAGGAATAAAAGCACAAACCGGAACGAATATCTGGACATGAAATCTCCTCCAGCGACGGACACCGAAGATGGGCAAGAAGAACCGGCGGTCGGTGGTGGCACAACAGCCACGGGCGACCAAGACCGGACGGGCTCCATTTAAGAATTAACCAAGTATGGTTTTAAAAGAGTGGGATACATGGCTTTTAGGGTCCATGGTGGGCTCTAACTTGTATGGTCCCCCGTAGAAGTAGCAGTAACTTGTAGGAATGTATCCGCCCGCGATGCGGACGACATTCGCAACCTACCACCTTCCGTGGTAGCAAAAGCGTAAGGGTGGTAGTCTGTTGGAGTGCCCACTCTGCCGCGCAGACCGGTACTACCTCTGAAATATATAGGCGATAACCGGGTATGTAACTTCGGTAGTACACCAAAATTAGCGAGGGTGTATCTGGTAGGGTTTAATGTCATATCAGGGTACCCTCTACTCTGCCGCCAGCACCCCGGTACTTCAATCTTACTTTTATTGGAGATTCTCGAGTATTTTCCCGGGTACCCACAAAGTATATCACTGCTGAAACACAACCTTGAAACATATGTAGCGCGTTGCCTGTGGCGGGCGAAATTCGGCCAGTTACCTGAAGTAGAAGGACGTCGGATAAGCTGTACATTAGGTATAGTGCGCCACCCGGTATGTTCTCTTCCGTATTTCTTATGGGAAATTTCTTCTGGGAAAAAAGAAACAACGAGGGATGTGACGTTTGCGGCATCCGCCACACGAACTAATTAGCGCGGGCTGCCGGGAGTAGGGTCGTCGGTTCAAACTACAGCGGGATCAGGTGCAAGGTGTTTCTTCTGCTACTCGCTCTTCCAAGCAGGACGACGCTTGTACTGGGTTAGGTAGCGACGTTTAGGCGCCAAAAGGCTCGGGCAGACACGCGTGTTGCGTGGAACGTCCGCCTTTCGTGGAACATCGCCTGATCCAGCCTCTGTTGGGGCGGTACCTGTTGGCGTCAAATCTTTTTTCTCGAAGCGACCCTCGAGTAGTATCCGTTTGCTTTGCAGTGTCAACATTTGGTAGTGTTGGGTTTTCGCTTATGTGAACTGACAGCATTGTCGAAATTGTTTTGTTACGCTACGCTGCGCCAGCGAAGTATTTTCACGTCCGCCTTTGGGTGCGGTACGTACAAACCAAGGCCACTCGTGCGAGTGGCCTAAACTCAGTAGTTGGATGTAGGGTCCCCCCCAGTTATCGTGGCCTTGGTCATCTGCACCAGAGTAGTCGCCGTGCTTTGCGTTCGAGTTGTATGAGTTGTATGAGCGTGTCGTCGATGCGCTTTTCCTTGTTGGGTGATCGGGTCGATCGAACTTTTGTAGGAGGTAGTAATGGCCGTGCATTGGAAGTGTTCGTAGTGTAGGAAACACGTCAATATCTTGTGACTGTACCCGCCTGTGGAATTTTTGAGCTGTCGTATTTTGTGGATTTGCGTATGTCGCCGCATTGCTTAACTGGTTTTCGGGGAAGGCCCGTGCATCAAAGCGTGAGCGGTTGCACGGGCCGCACTTCGATTAGGCGTCGTCGCGGTACCCCCAGAAGGCAATAACTGACGGACGGACCTAGCCCTGCATGACAAAAGCTGTGCCATAATAATCGATGGGCATACTATTATGTGCGAAGGTTAGCGATAGTCCTTCACAGAGCAGTAGTACTTGGGAAATGGAGTATTGAGAGGTGCTGTCGCGTATGGAATGCAATTCCTTAGTTTTGGGCAAAGCGCACCTGTAGGTGCTGGCTTTGACGAGATACCGGGGGTGCAAGCTAAGAAGCATGACTGTCCCATCGGCTAAATATACATGGCGTACCCGATAAAAGTGCGGACGATTTGTTTTTGTTTTGTGGTGGTAGTTGGGCTAAAAGGGCGAATCCGGCTTTTAAAGCCTTGATTTCTATAATTTCACCCTTTTTACTAATCCGAGAAAGTGGATATTGTTTGCAGATCCGCTTACTCTATTGATTTCGAAGTCATTTATATATTTTTTCGAAACGCCTGCGAGTCTCTGCTCGACAACATACTCTTCCTGTGAGTTCCTCGGTGGCTTTGATAGTAGATGGTAGTAGTGGCAGTGGTGGTTGTACGTAGCACTATTATAGCAGGAGTAACAATATGTTTTGTGGTCTGGCTTGTCGAGTCGTGTGCTGTGCTGTGCTTGCGGTAGATGCTCGTCAACTTGCTAGTTCTCGGAGCTGGGTGTACTTTTGTACGCATGCACAGCACAACTGAGCTAAATAAGTGACCACACCAGTTTTGTGTACAGTAGTAATACGCACATACGATAACATGATGCGTGTTGTAGGACGGCCGACAGTAGGAGTGCAACGTACTCGTAGTCCTGCGTTTTTGAAACAATTACATATTTTAACAAAACAGGAAAATCTCGCCCCCTGTGTTGTATATATATTTTTACAACACCTCGAGGGCCGAGCGCGGTTCGTTTCTCTCGCGATGACCTCGCTGCCGATTCAATGGTGGCCCGGCTCTGATCCTCTTTTGTGCCATCGCCACTGCTACCGTTACTAGATTGATACTTAGGACATCGACAATACCGACATCACCGCCACTGCCGTCCCTAATAGCACCAAGGCGCGTGCAACTCGTGGCCACTGGCCAGCCGGAGGGTGTCCATTTTCAATATGACGACCATTCACATTTTGTCACTGTGATCACCTTTATAGGCTACGGTCTGTCCTCGTGCCACGGCCGTGTTAAACCTGTCAACGTGGACCTCCCTCAGCCGCCCAACGGTTGCAGTTGGTTCGTCCTCACACTTGTACGAAAGCATGTCACGGCCACATTCTCATGCTTGCTTGGCGAGGTCCTCCTGCCGCAAAAGTCCTCGAGGAGGTGCGCCCGCACTCCTCTGGTAATTGAACTAAACATTTGTACTTGTAGGTAGTACTCCTAGTGCTGCTGCTGTGTAGGTTTCAAACGCCACAATCCTTCATGCCTGGTATGATGTTATTTTCGAGGCTGTACGCTGGAAGGTGTTGTGAAGGTTATTTCAACGAGTGAGTGTTCCACGGGTGCGCCTCCGGTTCTGGAAGTTGGCTAGCACCCGTTACCGAGAGTCCTGGCCCCGCACCGTTTTCCGCCGCCGACCCTCCGGGTGCAACGGCCCTTCCACGTCCCCCGGCCTACCGACACGGCGAGGCAATCGTCCCCAGAGGGCCAGGTCGCCCTCCTCGCTGACACCATCTTGCACGGGCTCTGGCGAGGGCGGCGTGTGCGCGGTTTAGCAGGACGAGTGTGGACATCGCCCCGTCGACGTCCTTAGAGTAGTATCCTCTTGAGGTTCGTCGTGTCTTCCACTAAACGAGTTTCGACATTGCAGATCCTAGCCTCGCACTTGCGTTACGCGGCGATAGAATCTTCTGTATGTAAGACCCATGCTACGATATAGGTGCACCATTTGTTTTCTGAGTCTGTTTACTTTTAAATTAGGAGGTCCATATCACACCCGAAAGTAGTTGTTTGGGTAAACTGGAAGGCTGGAAGGGCATCTCGACGAGCAAACCCGCAGGCTAGGTCGTCATAAAAATCAAATTGCTAAAAATGATTGGCATTCGGACGATTTTGGGTTATGGAGCCTCTTTACTCAGAAGCAAAAAGTCCAAAAAGTGCTAACTCTATCGTAGCACGCGTCATAAATAGTGTTGTACGAGCATCGACGCGACGTCGCCCGCCTGGCCTGCCAACAGGATGTCTTGGATCCCAGCCTCCTGCCGACCGGATATTCGGTATTGTTTTTATCGTGCTATCCCGCCGCCTGGTCTTCATGCGTTGTCGCCGGCTGACCCCTAGCTACCCGCGTTCGTCAGGCGATTGAGCGCCCGCCGGTAATTCCGCGGCACGCTCCTCGTCGCAGCTTACGACGCTGTTCCCTAGATCGAGTCCTCCAGGGTTTTATGCCACAAAGTGCTCACGTTTTCCCTCGAAGACCACGACATCACAGCGTTCGTGAGCGGTGACAATTCGCCGGTAAATAGTGGCACAGTCGCGTCCGTTTTCGCGGTGGCTACTGATATTCTGAGTGTCGAACGTGAGCTCTCTCTCTAGGTCGTCCCGGTCGCCCCGGGTGCAACATGCGTCCGTCGCCGTTACGGTCGTCGTCGTCGTCGTCGTCGTCTCATTCGATTTCCGGCCGGCGTTGGACGCGTCCTCTCCACGACACGAGCTACGATAGAGGTAGTACGCTTTGGCTGAAACGGTTTCTGGATAACCGGGCTCCTTAACCCAAAATCACAGGAATCGGTGTATTATTTCGCAATATTTTTGGTTTATTATGTGTACCACCCAGATCATGAGATCGTTCATCGGACAGCAGACGTTTATTTTTTATCTGATAAAATTATTTTGGGTCGCGTATAGAGCTCGACAAGTGAGGAGCCGCCGAACAATTGGGTGCACTGCTACTGTAGCATGTGTCCCTCTCCCCTCCCTGCCGGGCAACGTCGAGGGCAATGGCCGATGTGCCCCTCGACGGTTCCCTGGCCTCGGCGCTGATACGGGGTGTGCGTGACAAAGGCCATGCCAAGTGCATCCTCGCTGAACCCGGGGCAAGCTGCTTATCTGTAACATACCCTTTGCCGACCTCCCTTGGCCAGGTAAGCCTGCGACTCCTGCCCCGCCTCCGAGATGCTCTCCGCTGTGGTGTCGACTATCTCTTCATCGCTCATGCTCGGAAGCGTGTAGACCCTGAAGCCCTCGACTTGCGCATTCTGGCACATGGCCTCTCACCTGGCCGCAGTGGCGTTCACGCTTCGGACCAGCTCGTCCACGAGACGGCCCCTGGCGTGGTCCTCTTCCACGAGACGGACGGCAACCCCGCCGCCCGAGGGAGCGTCGACGTCTTTAGCTCCGAAGCCACTGGACTACGCGTCGCTGTCGACGTTCTCGTCCTGTTGAACCCGCGCCAGGGAAATGTCAGCATCTCGGCGTCTGCGCAGTATGACTTCGAACTCGTTCGAGCGGCGGAGGCACATGGCGAGAAGCTCTTCGTACGCCCGCCGTATTCTCGCTTCGTCTTATATCTGGCGTTCTTGCCGCCTTTGCTCGACGTGTATCTTCTGGCGCGCAACGTGCGGGGCCAGCGTCGCACCGGCGTAGCCGGCACTGCCGCTGCCGTTTTCCTGATACGAAGCCCCTCCGCCCGAGGTCGGCGCGTCGCAGGGGGGCGACGAGGCCACCAGGAGCGGCTCGCTCTCGGCCTATCCGTTGGCCCAATTGGACCTCACTACGGAGTAGGCGTCGTCGTAGAACAAACCCCGCCTTCCCGGCTACGGCAGAGGAGGGTAAGGGGCGGATGGAAGCCAGGGAGAAACGACCCTGTCCCACCTCGTTAAGCCCCCCCCCGCCTCGAGTTGACGGGATGGGCGTCTGGGCGCCACGAAGCAGATATGCGGCACGACACCAAGCCACCAGGCCTGATCATATGGCATCCGGCGCGTACGGCGGCAAAGAATGTCCACGGATGCCAAGGCGAAGGGCCTCGAAAGCGCCATTGCCTTCGGGACCGAGGCGACTCCTAGGGCCGCCCGCACCCTAGGGCCCTTCCACGTGCTGCCCCCTCATATTGTCCACCCACTAAACGTCTGGAGGAACCGACCGGGACGTTACCCTCTGGGGCTCTGGCAGTCTGTCAAAGGTCATGCCCGCTCGACAGCGCGAGCAATCCACATTGGCCACTCCCCGACGCCATCTAACCCTTCGTGCCGAATGACGCCCTCGAGGCAGTCCCGGTGGAACGGGTGGACGACAATTCCGCAACAGGCGCATGCGACGGTAGGTGCGCGACCTGTTTTTTCCGAGGCTCTTCACTCAAGAAGCCCTACTATAGCTTGACCAAAAACTGTATTCCAGGCAAACAAAAGACAGATGCAACCCGATGAACAGTCCCGAGGCTTAGGTATACAACAAAGCATGTGAAAAAAACGATAGAAGGCAGTTCACCAGACGCGAGCTACGACAGAGGTTGCACTCTTTTGAGTTTTTTGTTTCTGAATGACGGGGCTCCTTAACCCAAAATTGTCGGAATGCCATTTTTGTTTTGAAATATGGTTGTTTTCATGCCTATAGTCCGGGGGTTTGTTCATCGGGCTGCCCTTCCAGTTTACTCAAAAACAGTTTTCGGGTGTAATATGGAGATCCTAAAACGAAGATCCTCAGGAAAAAAAGGGTGCACCTCTGTCGTAGCATGGGTCACCCAGTTGAAGGGCCCCGTCAGCCTGAAAGTGTTTGGCCATAACGTGATAGACGCGTGCTACTGTAGGGGTGCACACTCCATGAGTTTCTCTGTGACGCTCCCCACATGAGGAGCTCCATACCACACCAGAACAAAATGCTCTCTTTGAGTGAACTGAAAGAAGCAGCCCGGTTGTTAAGCCTATGGACTTTAGGTATTCAAGACAATCATGTTGCAAAACGAGAATTATACAAAACAATCATGTTGCAAAACGAGAATTGCGTTCCGACCAGTTTGGGTTATGAGGAGCCCCGTATTTCCGAAACGACAAGAAACCCCGAAACGTCCTACCTCTATCTATCGTAGCACACGTCGATATTCTTATCGTGGCACGCGTCACTACCCTTATTGTAGCAGACATCAGCAGCATCGCATCACATTGCTGGTAGGGGCGAGAGTTTCTGTCCGCTGGCGGCAAGTGTGCCGCTGGTGTCGGCCCTGGTCGCTACTTTCTTCCCTCTACCTCTACCAGGAGGGGCAGGACCACATTTTGAAGCAAGAACGATTAACGGGAACGGAAGGCGACAAGAGGTGGGCGTAGTGAGAGGGGGCAATTCAAATCAAGTTTCTCGAAGGAAAACGCGGGTGCACCAGTTGCGGGGATGGGGTGCAGAGGCAAACAAACTATAAAATGATGCAACAAAAACTTGAAAAAGAATAGAAAACTATTGAAGAAAGATAGGGGCTCAAAAGTTAAAAAATATATAAACGTAAGGTAAAACGTAAAGAATAAAGGACAAAAATACGAGAAGCGGCGAAAAACAGCGGCTACCGGAAAGAAAAATTGCAGGCAGATTCTCTAAATGCGGCACGAATGGCTTGTTTGTTGATGTTGATGGGTGTGGCGGACTGCTGATGAATGTCGGCTGATTAGTGCTTTAATTGCTTCTAGCTAAAGTCCGGATGCTCTCGAAGTCCACCTAAGAAGGATGTTGATTTTGAAATTACGTTCAAGAGGAAAGTGGAGTGAGACGATGGGTGTATCATGGTATTGTTAGCTCTCGGAACGAAGAAGGACCTGCGAGTAATAATAGAACCGGGTCGTTGAACTGACCGCCCTACAGCAATTTCCATTGCTGTTTGCCCAAGCAGGTCGGTACTTCCTTACGGCAAGATGGTTGTTCGGTGGTATTCTGTCCTCCGATGAAAACGCTCGTAAGATTCTCCTACTTTGCATTGAACCGACTCAGGCCGACTGCCGAACAGAAACTAGTTACGCCACGCGCTTGCTACATATGATATCTCATTGTTTCCACCAGAAGGAACCACTCTTAACAAAAAAATAGAGTATATGCTTCGTATTACTCTGTTACTGATCCGCGAGTCGATAGGTTCCTAGCTACTGCTGTATCGGAGTATCTAACACCAACACGACACCTCGATGGTGGTTGACATTGTCGCATTTGCTTATTCGACGTAAAATGGAATGCTTCATTAATTACCATACGAAAGCTGGATGCAACTTGGTACTTGTTTTGCAAACTCTCTGCAGTGTCGAAGATGTCCACAATACAGGTTTTGCAGCAGGGGAGATGGTCTACCCCTTAGACTAGAATGCAACAATATAGCCTGCCGCTTACATGATACTGCAAGAAGATAGTCAGGCCCGGGTATGAATGGTGTCAATATGAGGGTAGTCTTGTCACAAACCCTATTTGCTACCAGACTAAGATGCTCGAACAACACCCCAAACGATCAGTCAGTTAACCTATAGAAACGGAGAAACAGCTACCTGGTAGGATATAGCAGGCTGCAACGCTTCTGCCCACCTCGTACAATCGGCATTCTATCGCCAGGTTAATCTACTAGCCTGCAGTACTACGATCAAACGCAAACAAAATATCTGGCCAGTTAATCGGCCAAGAAAATAACATGTGAGTAGTTGTCTGCGTCGGTAGCTTCTTCATTTCGCAGTAAGCACCCAGCCGAACGGCCCCCCACTTCCCCTCCCTCCCACAAAACAAACTGAACCAAGAGGCAGTGCCAGCGACGCGTGCCACGGTTACGGGTATCCCGTTTTTGCCAAACTTCCTCAGACAGAAGGGGCTCTAAAGCTTTGGAACCGCCCAATATCGCCGGAACCTCGAGAAAATTGTTCGTTCAGCACCTGGGTCGAGGGATTGTGCATCAGATGAAGCGTAAACGTTTTTGTCCGAAGCTTGGTTTTTGGCGACGTATTGAGCTCCTCAAGCGAAGAGTCCCGTCAAAAAAAGCTTATATGTCTACTGTAGCAGGTGTCCAGCGACAGAACGATGGTACACGTATCCTCGCAAGAATATTGTCTCCCGAGCACAATTTTCAATCTCAATATGTTGCTTGTGAACTGGAGCTCGAAACCAGACTTGCCTAACAGCGAGCCTAGTATTAGGTGGGCCTTAATATCCTCGGTGGGTGGTCGTTATTCTTCGGTTCATTGCTACGGAGGAACATAAACTGTAGCGCCCCACACCAAGAACAACCAAACGAGGAACCCGCACCCAATGGGTATGTCGGTTTGGCCAACGATGCTGACGTGGAGGACTCCAGTGGAATTTTCGCATAGCTCCCTGATGCCGGCGGCCACGACTGCCTTCGGTACGCTCAGCAGCATATAGTTATTCATCGGGTTCTTCAACCCGCGATTTGGTCGTCATCCAAGACGTGCTCTATCCGGCCGCTGTCCACCAGCATCCTCGTTCCGCAGCTGCACGGCAGAAGTGTCCGTCCTTTCGAAGGCGCCACCCACACAACATACCATCATCGTCGCTGAACTTATAGGCCTGCTTGTTGGCTTATTCAGCAAAAGAGGGTAGGACGTCAAGCACAGCAGTAGTTGACGGGCTGCCCGTTCGCGGGCGTGGCGCTCTCTGCTGATATTCATCCTTGGTTCCAGGAGGTTTGCACTTTCTGTCCTTGTTGCCCTTCCCCTGGGTGGTAGATCCTCCTCTGTTGTTCTGGGTCAGCATAGGGTAGTTGCGCGAGATATGTCCTCCCTCGTCACAGCTAAAAAATAGTCCTGACTGTGACGACATGGCGGCCCCACGCCCGACCACCCCACGGTTCGCTTCATTGCTACGGGGGAGGAAGTCTAGATGCAGGGGGTGCGTTGTCCTCTGGGTCTGGGCGAGGTCAAAGATCAGAACACGATACATCAGTAACATACCGTTCTTTTGCTTCAGCGACACTCGTTGGACGAGAATTTGCTTAAACCGCCGGTCGGTCATATCCGGGGCCATCGCCTCCACCTTCTTGCGCCTGACGACCGCCTCCGCGAAGTAATATTTCGGGTCTTGTCCGGATTTCATGGCTATAGCCGCCACGTCTGCTGTATTTGCGCGAGTGGTCTCGTCTCTAACTTTGAGGTACTTCTCTTAAAGTTTCTCCCAGGCTTTCCGCCCGCCGTCGCTGCTACCGGTTGCATCCTCGTTTTGGAACACGATGAGAGATCTCGAGTTCTGCGTCCCCAAAACATTGATCCCGTGAAGGTCGGGACACCCGCCGAAACTGTCGCAGCAGCTACGACCGTCGGAATAGCAAATGGTACACGACAACTGCAGCGCGTGACCGTCGGCGAGCGTCGTTTTTCGAAGAGTCTCAGCAGAGGACGCCACGTCTACGAGTCAGGGTACCGGTACTTTCCTCTTGACGATGTTTACAGTCGGGGGGGGGGGCTTCACCCATGGACTCCCCTTCAAAATGTCTTGAAGTTTGCTGTCGCTGTCCATCTCTTTGACACCGCTAGAGTGTCGCTGGCCCGAATGTCCTCCAGAGGAGTGGCCATGGCACCCTTTCAAAGGTGCCCCTGACCGGCACACCGTCCACTTCATCAACCATCACCACTGCTGATGATGTGATCAGAGCCACTTCTCCGACGCCCACGTTCAGTACCACGGCCGCCACTGCGGTGTCTCCGGCCGAACCCGTTGTCACCGGATGCTCCACCACGGCTGTCAGGCCCACCACCTCTTTGGTTGTCGGGAGGCCCCGAGTGCCTCCCCTCTTGGACATGTTCTGTCGGGGTAGGCAAATAGACGCTGACCATCGCTGATCAATGGGCGGGTTCCAGGGCATCGCAGAGGGCTTCGATGAGGACCTTCCGCTCCTGTTGGATGTGAAGCGTGCGCCCTATTATCGTGGCTTGCGTGAGATGGACGGGCATCAGTGGAAGTGGCAGGGGCTACTGGAGATCAGGAGCAACGTGAAAGTCCTTCTTGGTCAATTTTGAGCGGAATTCCAGATGAGAGTTGGCAGCCATAAAGGCGACGCTCCCGTCCATGAGGGTGTCGTCCGTAGAGACATTGGGCGTGGGGCTTTCGGTGGCCGAGGCGGCCTCCCGCGGCGTCCCAGCCTGTTACAGCTCATACGCCCGGTCAAACATGCTCAAACGGATGTTCTCCTGCTTTCCGATCAGCGTTATCCCTTCGTCTTGTCTGCGGACACATGTGTTGACGGTTGGATGCGTCCTCTACGTACGGCCTTGGTTCGTGCTGTCTGCCCTGCCAAGCCGGCCACTACCCTGATCACCCGCATCTTCGATTTTTGTTTCGGGTATACTGTATATGGCGCGCTGTGAAGGGACGAGTGTCGGGGCCAGAGGCTTCGGCGGAGCTCCTTCTCCGACAGCTGGGTAACCCCTTTGATCTCGGGTATATGTGGGACTCTGACTTCAATCACCCGGGTACCCGGCGGGTGTTCCCCGGCGGGTATTACCCGTGTGACGGGTAGGGGCCGACCTCAAAACCCGCAGGTTTTCGAATACCCGTGGGTAATTCGTACCCCTGGTTCGTTACGCCTCCTCGATATCTCTAAGAAATCCTTCCAACGATGCAATCGTGGAGTACGGGAATGACACATCACATACGAGCTCGTACATACCAACCACACAAACACTCAACACACAGGTACGCACGTACTCACAACGAAGCTGGGCCCAATTAGTCAAAATAAGAGGTATTGATGATCCCAGCGGCGAAGTAGCTGCCGCAGCCTTCCAGCAGAACGCATTGCCGGCGTGAGTCGATGGTGCTGAAAGCCAGGCTCAATCTTCTATAACGCGTCATACATTGTTTGTCTTAATCCGTTTTTCAGAGGGAGACCCGTCTTACTCGCTGTCTTGGGGTCTGAACACGTCTTAGATTAGTCTTAGAAATATACCCGGCGCAGCTCAGGAAGTCTTAACAAGTTGGTACGACTCCAGCGAGCTGTAGCGGCATAAGGGGGACAACCAGCAGGTAAATCAATGACTCCAAGTTGCGTTTCGAACAATATTGTTTGTGTTCCTCCGATGTATTCCCTGACCCCCTGATATGCAGGATGCGTACTTGATTATTTCTACCGCAAAATTGGCCTGTTTTACGTACCAGGTAGCTAGTCATACGGCACACGACGCACCCCCATCTCGACAAAACCGCAATTCCCGCGCTACACAGCACACATAATGGCACCTTCCCAGCACACCTACGACTACCTCAGTAAAGCACCGCTTCTACTCTTTCGCAGTGGCTTCGACGCTGGAGGCGTTGGCCTTGGCTTCCTCCTTCCCGACGCACAAAATTGTACAACTGGTAGGAAGTATGACTGATGTGGCGGCATGGCTGCACCCCTCTTCCAATCTTGCTCTGTTGTGTTTCTGTGTTTATATGCTCATGGGCGGCGGCAGCTGCAGTAGATACAGTCATATTAGTCTTCTAAGTAGAAGCAGTAGGATAGTGCGTATGTGTGTCTTTATCCGCGTTGTTGTTGCTGTAAAACTTGGTACTACGTACATTAGTACTGTGTACTATGCATTATTCGTTTGAGAGTACGACGTACCTGATACAAACTCAAGGGTTATCGTTGTTGTATATTGTTTTACATACGTTGATATGTATATGTGCTGGTGCATATGATGAGTAGTCGTCTTATACCAATTGTTTTGTCTAGGCATGTCTGAGGATCGTCTTTGCACGTCTGCGATCGTTAAGAACGTCTTGGGTTCGTCTTAGCACGTCTTAGAGCGTTTTAAGACGTGCAAAGACGGGTATAAGACGTGCTATTAAAATGATGAAAACAACTGATCAATACGACTAGGACTAATACGTCTTACTCTAAAACTATCGATTTTAGACATGACTTACGGTTCGCTTCGCTCGTCTTAAAATATTGGGCCTACTGAAAGTTCCTCTCAGATCTCGAAAAAGCCATCTGGGAATGTCGCCGACTATGGCGCAGACAACATAACTTGTTTTGTTTGCTACCTGTATGCCTCTGAATCTCCACCTATCTAGCCGAGTGTGTAGCGATGCTGACCCCGGGCCCCTGCTGAGTTCAGCGGGAAATGTGGGGGGAAGCGTTTCTTTGCAAGCGATGACATAACTCTACCACAGTTAAATGCTATATGTCAAGCTTAATTGTTTCGTTTCCGTTCATGCTGGTTTCAGCTTTCCAGTACAGGTGGCGTGTTGATTGATGCACTGTTCATATTGTTCCGCACTACTACAACGTAGCAAGTATGTAATACTTCTGTCCATACACCCATCGAGCAATACACACAATCATCACGATGTTGCTTGAATTTGTTTTATGTTTCGCTGCTGTCCGATATATTGTTAGACCAGAAGGCAAGGTGTGGCGGCATCTGTGTCGAATCAAACCTCAAAGCTGTTCGTTGTCGTCGAGCTGTAGTACAGTATAGGCCGGCCAACAAGAAACTCCTATTTTTGGAGTGAGCCTCAGATTCCTAATGTTACACCACTAGTGAACAACCTCGAGCATAGAACGCGTGCTACGATAGAGGTTGCACATTTTGGCATTTTTGTGTTTCTCAATGACGGGGCTCCTTAACCCAAAATCGTCCGAACGTCAGTCTTGTTTAACAAGAGGATTGTTTTGAAGGCCTAGTCCACGGGTTTGCTCAGGGAGCTGTCCTTCCGGTTTGCTCAAAAACCAGTTTTTGGGTGTGGTATGGAGCCCCTTAAGTGAAGAGCCACACAAAAAGAATGGTGTACCCCTATCGTAGCATGGGTCATAGGCGGATATGTAGGATTTTGTGTAGCGCTCGCCGCTGAGCTTCCACTTTGTTCAGCGTCCGCCTGAAAGTGAGCATTCGGCTTTCTTTTAGATACCTTCGTCTTGGTGGGACTACACTGAAGTACACGAGTACGCTCTTCCCTCCACTCAAATTCCACTCTTCGTGGCATTGAACAGGGAGAAGAAACATAAACAAAATGCCGGGTACCGTGTACCCGGGTACACGTCAAAATGGAAATAGCCAGCAAGCAGGGTAGGCTCCGGGCTCCAAATCTTGGTGGATACCGGTTTCTGGCGGTTACCCGCAGGGTCCTACATCTACTCACGGGCACATAGCGGTGGCTTTCGCGACGTCGTAGACGTTTGGCGTCCAGGACGACAACCCTTCGTCGAGTATCTATAGGGCTTTCAGAGTGGTAGCGGCGGGGATGACGGGAGTTGAGAGTGTTTTTGCGAGTTCTGCGCTGGTCCTAGATAATGTACGCACGAGCGTCATCGAGACGTACGCTGGCTTGACACCCAACTTACACCCAGGCGAGTCGGCAACAGCTCCAAGGTTATTTAGGGCGACATACACAATGTGGATGGCTTTCGGAGTGCTATCAAACAACAAACCTCCAGCTATCAACGGCGCTCGATTATTTTCACAGCTTCCATTCTTGACGTGAGAGAGGACCCCCGCTTCGCCGGGGTCTCGGTCGGCCGGCAATGGCGACGGTCAGGGCGGCGCGTCATCGGCATCAGTCTGGCTGGCCGAAAGGCTCGCAGTACAACTTGAATGTGTCCAATGCTACCTACCAGCTGTCGTCGGGGCAAGCTCATACTCGCATTGACTGGTCGCACTCTGTGAGGAATGTTTCACTGTTAGCAACAGCATTTCGCCTGACGGCCCTGACCTATGGAGTGACCTGCATTCCCCGCCAGCTCACGCGGCTGCCTTTCGTCAGACTCAAAGGTGCTGGCTGAACTGCCAAGGTACCTCACACTCATTCAAGAAATCCAAGCACCCTTTAATTGACGATCATGTTTGCATTATATCGGGGCTTGAATACCTCGAGGACAACGGTGATGCCTACCGTCGTTGGCAGGAGCGCAAGTTCCGCTACCGCCAAGTGCATAACACTGGTTCAGGTAATGGATCGGAAACTCTCCAAGAGGTCACCGCCACAGCCTCGGCCGTCAGCAGGGGGCAAGGCACGCAAACACCCATGACATCAACCACCGCTCGCTAGACCCACGCTCCGACCGCTCGCAGGGGGGGGGCGGACAACAACAGTCTGTGCCCGCCCGTACTCAGAGTGATATGCTTACTGTTAAAAAGCATGGGAGTGTGTGGCTCTCTCTCGCTTCTTCTGCTAGTGCCCCGTCCGCTGCCATGCGCTTGTAGCTGTCGTCTAACTCTGGCCATAACACCATCGTGCGTCAGCCTGGTACCTTCCGAACTGGTAACTAACTCCTCGACGGCGAAGCGGCACCCCCAGCGCGCCCACCACCAGAATGTGCGGGGGAACCTCTATTTGTTTCACAACATATAAGTGTTCCAGGCTCATCAACAGCACCGGGTTAACCTTTATATATGCACAAGGTGCTCTTGTTCCAAGCTCGTCCAGCACGCCGCGCAGACCAACTTCGACTGCTTTTTCCGCGCCACGAACGCTGCCCATTGATGCTGGCAGCCCTCCTTGGCCTTCTAGTAGAGCCCATTTTTCCCTTGGGGAAACATTCCGTGCTCTTCCTCTGCTGCACGCCCCCGAACCTCGCCGCGTCGATGGCCATTCGCCATCGCTTGTACCCGCGTCGACTGACAATTGATCTCGTGTCATCGCTTCGGCGGCGGGACCTTCCACTTCGAGCGTTACTGTCTTTCGCCTAACGCCGCACGCCACAGTCACTGACGCTGCGCGCCGTGTACACTCCACGTGAGAGCGCCACCCACCACAAACTTCCTATACCCGACTCCCTTGCTTCCGTCCACGAGGTGACGGCTGGCTTGAGGTGTGGGAAGGCTTGCGCCGAACCTCGAGTCACACTGTTCCGCTCAACTTGGCGTTTCCTCGCAAGAAGAGCGGGGGTTCTGTCATGTTCCTCGTCGAGAATAATTCGGCCGCATTTAGCGAACTCGTCTACAGTCTCCGACATGTATGCAGGGACGGAACCCCCTCCAGTGACCACTTGCTTGCCATCCGCCAGAGGCTCCTTTTTTGGTTCGTGTGCATCGTCTGCAGACCCTTTATCGTTTTCACGTGCCCACACGCACCGCGCTCGAGCTTCCACGGCTTCAGTTGCACATGAGGCCCCGACACTGCCCGTCGAGCTCATGGCTTTCCCAAAGCCCCTGATCAGCGTACTCTGACTACATGTCTGCCATCGGCCGGATGAACCCCATCCCCTACCAAGAAAAAACAGGCTCGAGCTCACTGCCCCCGTTGACCGCCAGTCAATGGGCGCGACTAGAGCAAATTCAACCGAGATTTCGCCTACTGGCAAAAATGTGTCCCAGCCGAGAGCCGTAGACTCGGCCGCACCTCGCGCGTGGGCTTCCCAGTGCCTACAGAGGGCTGCACTGCGCGACACCGCGTCGACGGTCAAGGACACCAACAGTTGGGATTCAACCCCACTCGAGAATATTCCTCGGAAAACACCGTGTTGTTTTGGCAGCCCCCTTCCACTGTTTTTCTATGTGGTCCCATCGACGTTTGTTGTCGGCGGGCGACGTTCGTATTCCTGCACGGAGCAGTATCGGACGGCCTGAACGGCTGGACACTTCCACGGCCCCGACGTGTTGGAGCGCATCCGGCGCACATCAGATCCCCTGTGGCCCAAACGCACCAGCCGCAGCGTCCTGGATTTCGGTGACGTAATTTCGGAACTTTTGTCCTCGGCCCCGGGCACGTTCGCCAAGTTTACGCACACTGCGGCCATGAATCAACCCGTTTTTAGCACTGGTGATACGGGTAAGTGGGAACCATTCCTGTTGATCCCGTGTGGGGCATTGGCCCCTGGGCGGATGATCCCGACGATAGTGATCCTCGATGGCGGGGGGATCATGTTTTCGCCCGCACTCTGCATCCGTACACGATATAATTCGCAACAGTGAGGATGAGTCGGGACACCTCTTCTCCTCTCGGCAATTTTTCACGCCGAAATCGGCAGGCGCTTGCCCCGACCCCTCTTCCAAGTGTTTGACCTATGTTTCGTACGAGCCAGCTAACCACAGTCCCGAGGTGATAGCAGTCGGTCGCCTCCGGTGCCAACATTGCCCACTTGGGCTCGTCTTTGCTCCAGGAGCATGGCCCCTTCTTTGTTGGGGGCACCTTTATGCCCGACGACGCCTCTTTCACGACTGAAATCACCGCTTCTGCATCGTTTCGTTGCATCACCGTCCTGGACGCTGGTTCCTTTCAAACATGCGTCTGACGCCGCGTGTTGGCCGCATGTATTTGGCGGGGGTAGTCATCGTTTAACTCGAACAGGACTCTGCTCCTCGTTCCTCGGGCGGGTTGGCAAATCTTCTCCCCCGACAGCTTCGTCTAGCGTCCGCCTTAGCGTCCATTGTTCTTCCGCGATGATGAGCCAAATTTATATATCCCAGCATGGACCTGCGTTGGTCTTCGGTCTGTGATGCAGCACAGCATGCTGCTGGGTCGTAATAGCTGGATGTGTTTCAATGGGACGTTCCTACCGCCCCTCTCCTACTCGTTTCATCGTCTCACCAGCGTGTTTGTTTTTTCGAGTTGGTGTTTATTCGACACGTGCCCGCGGGCGCCTCGGAGTGTGTGTGTTCGGCCTCCTCGCCCCGGACGGAATCTTCCACACCTTCGCTACAATGGTGCAGCTGGCGTCACTTTTTCTGACGAGGCGCAGCTGTTCGCGGATGACTTGGTTCGTAGTATTAGGTCACTACCGCGCAGAACTGCTGCCCCATTCTGATTTTGTTCCTTTAGAAGACTCGTGCTGCGGTAGTGGTAGCTCGTTTTATTTACAGTGTTTTGTGACCGACGGAGCCCCTTAAATCAAACTCGTCAGGATTTTACTATCGTTTTGCAGTAGAACTCTTTGTGCACCTTGGCCATATGGGATGGCTCATCGGGTTAAGCCCACAATAATTCCCAAAGTGGAGTTTCTGATGTGGCGCAGATCACTCCAAGTGGGGGACCTTAGAAAGCAGAAGGGGCACCCCTATCGTAGCATGTGTCAGAGGATTGCTTCGTCGCCTCCGGGCGACAGATCCTTCCCTTCGTGGGCGTTGCCGACCTTGAGCCTGGCTGGCTATCTTCTCGGGGTCGCTCACGCTCCTTTGTTGCGCGCTCCCGTGGACGTTTTTCAGAGTCCAGCCCGGCTTACATTCCCCAAGACTCGACTGTTTCGGGCTTTCCCCTTGCGACAGCTGCCGCCACGGCGTCACCGACGACCGCTCTGCTCGAAGGCTTGAACCCCGACCAACGTTCCCCCTTCCTACGCGTGTGAATCGGCCTACCACAACATCGTCGTGCTTTTTCCCTCGTTTTTCATGGCCCTGAGTGGACCTATTTCGCCACCCAAATTCTGGGCGACGTTCTCTGCGACCTTCCCGGCGTTATGTCATATTATGCGGCGGATTGTGGCTCCTTCTTCCTAAAGGCAGCGCGGCTGTCACTCCCAGGTCCCACCGTATGAAGCCTATCTTGCCCAAGGAAGTGAGCTGCACACTCGATCAGTACCTCGTGGCCAGTCTGATTCCACACTCGATTTCACCGTGTTCGTGCCTGCTAGTGATCGCCCCAAACACGTCAGGGGGCGTTCGGGTCACCGTGAACATCAAGAGGCTCGGTCAAATCTGGAGCACTAACCATATGTCAATCCCCCCTGCAATCCCCCGTGTCGATAAGATCCTTGATTCTACGGGCGAAGGACTCGTGTTTTCTTCCTTCGGCTTGATGTCTTCGTTTCGTCAGATCACCGTGCTCAAGGGCACAACTCCGTTGACGGCATTTTTGCAACCCAACGTCTACGAATGCCTCTTCATGCCCCAGTGCAGCTGTTTATCACCCGGTCGGTTGGTGACAGTCATCGAAGTGGTTACCAAGGATCGATCTGAAACAGGTTGCGGCCTACCTCCGCGACGTGATAGGCTTCGACTTGGACCCGACGGCCCCCGTCAAGATCACTCATGCTTTTCTTCGACCGACTGCACAAACATAATCTCAAACTATCCCAGTCGAAGGCTCGGCGCAACGTTCCACGGGTGTACACACACGAACGCGAAAAATGTGTCAGCCGTGACCTTCACGCCAATACCTCAAGACTAGAAGCAGCTTCACTCCCTGCCGTTTGGGTGGCCTTTCTTACTATCTCAAGTTCTTGAGAGATATGCCCATATACACCCGGCCGATATTTGCACTCCTTGAGAACGGTGTCAAATTCGCGTTCAGGCCTGGCATGGAGGCCATCATCCGCGAACTGCTCGCCGAGCTCTCCGCCCTGCCATTTTTTGTTTAACCCGATTGAGCCGCTGTCAACGACAGATCCCACCCTTTCCAGGAGTACGGCGAAGCCAGAACTGGTGGTGTTGGGGTTATGCTTTAGCAGGAGCAGCCAGACGGCTACATCCGACCTGTTTCTCCCGTCAGCCGCGCTACCGTCGAAGAACGCTGGACTCCGCTCGGTTTGCAGGCCGGCAGCAATGTATGGGCCATCAAGTGACCTTTGGGGCGTTTGTTTCCTCATAAGTTCAGCCCGCAAGGTGCTGAACAAAGGGAACGTTTGCGTATTATTTCCTCAATTAAAGGCGGAATGGGGTCGCTATGGATGCTTGGTGTCGTTGTTTTGACAATGTGATGTGAGCGGGGAAATATTGACGTATAATATGTATTTATGTACGATGGGCTGAACAATACTGACAGAGTTGGAGACAACACCCCGCGAGTCCAGCGGTGGCTCGAGTTCTTCACCGCGTTCGACTATACACAGAGTAGCGCAAGGGCATTGGCCCGTTCCCGGCGTCGACTTGGGTGGGCTGGTATCACTTCCCGAGGGTGACATTTCGGGTTGGCTCCCCCTCACCCCTTCTGAGTTTTACGATTTTCGCGCAGAAGGCCCACGTCGATGAATGATCTTGATCGGTTGACAGATTGGTTGGTTGGTTGTTGTTGTTGTTTGCTTTATCTCCCCATTTATTATCATCACTCGTCTTTCTCTTTCTCCCTCCCTAGTCGTATACGTCAGATCCGGGGTCACTAAGCAGGCTCTTATCCCTACTCGAATGTGGTTTTTAGGTGAAGTAAAAAGAGCTCCTAAAGTGAGGAGCTTCGGAAAAAAACTGCTGCACCAGTGGGAGATGGATTTATCATGTGGTATATACAAACAATTTGTTTGGGAATACATGCTCATTAACAACCGTGGTCCCAGACCAGTCCGAGCTACCCTTCCTTCCAGACCTCGTAACTATCGGCGCGACCATTTTGTCAGAACTACAGTAGTAGTATACTGGTAAAACACCAGGCAGGATGATCGAAGGTGCCACACGCGTCGGAAATATGACAACCCATAGGCCACCAGGATCACCCTATCACATGCCGAAGAGAGGGACCGGTCCTGTACAGTATACGGACGCCACCCACAGGCAGAAGTCCTAGATCGCGCAGACTGTACGGCTCCTGTCCGGCAGCGAGGCTAGACCCTACCGGGTACAAAATACCAGCAACATATGCACCTACTACCGAGAACAGAAATGTCGAGGTAATTAAAAGTGGAAATCGAAGATCTGCCCTACGGGTGGAAGGCTCCTCGGACATTTTTGGTCCCCATAAAAAGAATGCCGAATCGCTTGCGCCATACTATAATCAAGTTATAAAATATTCCCCGATTTCTGTACTGTATCCTAGATCATTCAGGCATGCGGTGAGGGCTACTGCAGGTTGCGGGGGTTGAAAACCTTTAGAGCCGTGAAACGGTTTTTGGGGACAGAACTACTTGCAAATAGTGTGGGATTATTTTTGGGGGTAGTAAAAAGGGTTAAGAGAGGTTGCGTACATTGGTTTTCAAATTCATCGTAGATTGATCAGGTGTCAAACGACTGTTGAGTCTCAGCACATTTCTTAGATTAGTGGTTGTGGTGTCGTTATGTACGGGTGGTATGTACCACAGGGTATGTGTTATTAGAGGGGGCCATAGTTAATAGGGCCTACAGTAACTGCAGACACAATAGGACCCACTGCAGACACAATAGTGACCTACTGCTGTCCGTGTAAACACCAAAACCTATAGATTTCCCTTTTTTTGCTAACAATAGTTGGTCCTATTTACTACGTATGGTCCCCCGTAATAGCAAACATAAAGACATATATATACATAGGTTTTGGTGTTTACCGTAGACCCTATTGTGTCTACAGTAGGTCCTATTAATATTGTAACTATGGCCCCCCCGTAACAGTATACAACAGGGGTTCGGACTTTCTGCCCAATCCATGTTATACTCGAGTCTTGTTCTGGCTGAAATAAATAATTATTACCTACAAGATAAAAAAAACAGATTTCCATACAATATACTGCTGTAGCATACCGGGTACCAGTAAACCCAGGGGTGCACAAGGATCCGAGTTCCTGACACCCCGCTATACGAGTACGTAAATACATAGTAAAACAAAACCCAGGGGTGCACAAGGATCCGAGTTCCTGACACCCCACTATACGAGTGCGTAAATACATACTAGAACAAAAGTGTCGCCTGCGTACACGAACGAATACGAGTTCAACGTATAATGTTTTACAATATCATAATATGAATAGTTCGTTAAAAATATCTCTGCCTTGAAAGATCGAGATCATGTGAGGTGGAAATCGATGATCTTGCCGATGATGTGTGCAGGGTTCCTCCGACACATCACTGAGTTTTGGGCTCCATCATCGCAGATTGCCGCACCGATTGCGGGGAGCTCTAGATGTATGTGTTGCGCACATGCCTTGATGGTGAAGAGATCACAAACAGGCTGAAAAATGGCGCCAAACGGTGGCTCGTTTTGTCTCTCAGTACATTTCTCAATAGAGTGGCAATTGGAGTTATGATGTATACCGTAGACGTATACTGAATACCAATTTGAGCAGGAGTAGGATATCATCTATGTATTTTAATAACAAAAACAGTGTTGTTTCGGACTGTCGTACCACAGACGTATGTATACCCAAGCACAAGTCTTTTTCGACGTACCAATTCTCAAGCAAACTCAACGTAGATATTTCTGTCAAAAATAATAGTCTCTGTGCGGTGTTCTTGTTTGGGCCCAGGTTTCCCGACGTTGTGCTATCTCAGTTGTCAAGTGGGGGCACGCGGTAGATTGCACAGTCGTCGTGCGATGATAATGTTTGTTGTTATAGTTGTTGTTCTCTAAGGTCACATAGTTTGATGGTTTGTTGTTATTATAGTTGTTGTTTTTCTCACATTAACTCAATGCCACAATAATACAGCAATCGTTTTCTTCTTTCGGGAACGGCTTGAGTGATCAACGTTGAATGCCATGCTGCACATTGTCGGATGGCGAGCAGAATAGTATAAAGTGGTCGTAAAGCAGAGGCTCCAATAGTTCGGGACAGACAGTGTAAAACAATTGAAAGGGCACCTCCGGTGGACAACAAATTCAAAAGTAAGTCAAACCGTCCTGGAATATAGGGTAACTATAAATAAAACAAAACATAAAATAAAAAGTGAGATACGATTGATTGTAGGGTGTGTATACGTACAACCACAGTTTCAACGTACGCTAAACATAATATGGTACGAGAACGTTATTATATTAGAGTCGCAACAGAAACCGAGAGGAGAGGCCGCATGATCCCCACACAGGAAAAAAGGACAGGACGGCACAAATTGACGTCGCGAGTCGACACAAATTGACGTCGCGAGTATCATGCGGTGTGCGTGTCGGACGTAATGCGTTCAACTGTATGCCCTTGCACTTTGTTGTAGCTCTCGGATACACCCCCGTTTTCACCTCCGCATCCCTGTGCCTGGCTGCTTCGTGCGACTTGACTGTTGTTGTGATGATTGGTGCATGCTCTCTTCGTCACGTTTTTTAGGATTTTCGTTTCCGCTTCACCAAGTAAGGCCTTCTCTTATCGATTGGTTTTGAGAATCGAAAACGAAGGTTTTCGGGCCGCAAAATCAATTGTCTCTCTTGTC
>JAYJME010000147.1:0-34102 GCA_036873775.1 Costaria costata
TCTCACATGACAAAAACAAGGCCACCCAGCAGTATCAAGGAGCTTAAAAGTTGTAGTGTACTGGAACAGTCGAAGTATGTTATTTAATGCAAGTTACACTACAACTATTAAGCTCCTTGCTGCTGCTGGTTGACCTTGTTTTTGTCATGTGAGACACCGAAGATGCTACGCCTAATTATTACATGTTCGGGTAGGGAGGGAGGGGCAGTTTTTACACTGTTTGGTTTGCTCCTATTCGCTTTCGCACCCAAAACCACATGGTTGTTGCTGTTTTCTTCATCTCCTCTTCAAAATAGTGGACAATTGATCCCCTTGCATTACTTCAAATGCAACGGCCTACCAAAGCAGTATGGGAGGTCCTTGCTTTTCATATTTCCCCACACTTCTTATCTGTCTGGTACTTGATATACCAGAGCTACGAGTGCAACGAGTTGTGGCAGTTGTTGTATCATGGTACGTACTGCTGCACGGTCACACTACGATTAACACGAGTATAAGTAGACGGTTGATAAGACCGCCCCAATAACGTGCCGAGTGCACATACACATACAAACGAGTTCATAATGGTGGACACACAGTACCTGGTACGAGCATGCATGATATCTGGGAAGTTTCATTGCAGCTTTCGCTACTGCTGTTCATTGTCCTGTTGAGTACCAGAGCCTGCGAAGTGCAGCGGTGCTTGCGAAGCAAACATCCCACTATCCAGTGCCGCTAAGCGCTGCCAGATACAAACAACAGGTTGGTGTAATTTCTAACCAGTTGTACTGGCCTAACCAGATGGGCATACCGTTATAATCATATCCAATAAAAATCCCTGGTAATATACAAACAGGAATGTGGGAGAGACCGCTGTTGCTGTACGTATCGTTTGTGACAATGTCGGCAGTCACTTTGAGGACGGCTACGCGTACTGCCGCTCTGCCGCCGCTGTGTACCGTGTACCAGGTACGATCCTCTAAGAGAGTACGTAGTCTAACGAGTATCGGTATCATAATGAGGCCGTTTTTTGCCACATGGCAAAAAAGCCTTTTCATTGCGGGGTGCGTATAGGCTTCCATTATTTAGTAAGTCTGTCTGCTGTCTTTGTTTGCCTGCGTTTTGTACATTTTGGATTGTGAGAGCTGTACGTGGTCGATTTCCACATACGTGGCCGGTTTCCACAAACGCGGTATCTGCAGTAGTGGGCGAGCCCGGGCGAACGCGTGGGAATTGTTTCATTGCAAGCCATCTCGAGTTGCCCGCGGTCGCCGTGTTGCTCTTTTTGGTGGCTTTGCTGCTATGTGTATTTTTATGCGGCGGGAGTTCGATGTTTTGTTTTTTGCTTTGAACGCACACTGCCTACTGCGAATACGAGGCAGTCTTGCCTCATCTTATCTACTACCAGGCAGTAATGAGGCCGTTTGACTTCCACTATCTAGTTAGTCTATCTGTCCGTGTACAATCGCGGGTTTGCACTGATGTTTGTGCTTGCGAGAGCTCTACGTGATCGATTTCCACAAACCCAGCGTCTACAGAACCGGGCGGGCTTGGGCTAAAGCGTGGGAATTGTTTCGTAGCAAGCGGTCTAGAGTTCGCCGCGGTCGCCGTGATGCGGTGGTTTTGGTGGCGGTGCTGCTGTGCGTTTTTTTATGCGGCAGGAAAATTAATGTTTTCCTGCGAACGCACACGGCCTACCGTGAATATGAGGCAGCCTTGCCTCCTTTACGTCTCTACTACTCGTAATATACCCGGTACCGGTTACCAGTATCAGTATGTGGTGCCAGTTTATGGAACGTACAGACCAGGCACGAGGTACTGTATCAGGTAGCCACTACCAGGTACCATGTATTTAGTGTTCGGGCGGGGAGTATGAGGCAGCCTTGCATAATTTACCTCTCTACTATTAATAATATACCGGTTCCCTGGTACCAGTACGAGTACGTGGTACCAGTATATGGAACGTACAGATAGAGACCACGTACCGTAGGTATTTAGTTTTCGGGCGGGGGTTGGCAAGTCCCTTTGATACTGCTACGATACTGTTATTAGTTTGAGAGAGGGCAGTGCATTCAGTCATCGCAGGTGGACAGCACACCTTTCCGAGGCCACCAAAGCGCGCGACAATATTTTTGCAGTAGACATCCAAGGAATAAATACACAACACGGAATACACCTCGCACGCAATGGATGGAGTGCCGACGTTCCGATGCACCAACAACCAACAAGCAAAGAGGATACCGGTAACGCGCCGCCATTGGCTGTGGGACCGCGGGCATTGCTCCTTTGGTATGGATCGCTTCCCAACAACTATACGTATGCAAGGCCTGAAAATAGGCCTGAAAATAGGCGTGGACAACTGTAGGTAACACACGTTCAAACCAGAGAAAGCTCAGGGTGGTTAGGGTCGCCATCGGCGAGCCTACCCGCGCGCGCGCCCAGCTTGTGCTGACCATGCTCGAGACAGAGAGCGCCCAGCTTGTGCTGACCATGCTCGATACAGAGGAGGCCAAGCCAATGGTGTCGAGGCACGTGTGTATTTTGGCGCCGGTCAAAATTGACGGTAGTGCCAACTAACGCGTTCAAGGGGTACATTTCCTGCTGTTACCGGGCAAACTCCTTCCAAGGTGTACCTAGATACCTACAATTCCGATCACCCACTCAGACGCCGCCATGCTGTGTGCTCTACGCCGCCCTCTAGCCTCGCCTCTCGCGGAACACCGTCGAACTAAGGGAACAGGCAAGGAAAAGAGAGGTTGCTTCGTTATCGAAGCCAACTAGAATACATGCCCTTCCCCAAGCCACTAAGACAGCCGTGCTGGGTGATTTCCACTAGATGTCCCATCCCATTGACTCACCTGAGTTGTTGAGGCTACCGAAGGAGCAAGAAAGACGGCTAGCTGCGGCAGGCAGTGTGTGGTGGGCGTCGATATACAAATAAACCCCAACTTTAACAAAAAAGCTTCCAGATCTCGTAAAACACCCGGTTGCCCCAAGAACGAGCCTTGAAAAGTGCAACACTTCACTTCTATTATTTGCTTCATTGAGCTGGCCTTCACTCTTGGTGTATCTCGCGGCCCGATAACCGGGAGACTTCGTTATTGGTTGTCGCTAGCTACTAAAAACGACGAGCGGTGCTCTCGCCGCGAACGGTTGTATCAACTCGGCTTGGAGTGGAGGCAGGCAGGATGGCGATGAACATGGCGACAGCTGTGCGCTTCTATGTCGACAAGATCGTCGCGGACCCCAAAATTTCAGGTTCGAGTGCTCCGCGCTTGCTTGCACTGTTGGTCTTACTAAGTGTAAGTGCTGCAGGGGTGTATTCCTCGCCCGACGAGTACACCCTGCGTGTTCATAGAATATTATTTCATCGCTGTCACAAGCAAATTGCAAATCAAATTGCTTCTCAGCTCGTACACGCTTTCATGTGCTCCGCTTGAGTGCAGGGATGAAGGTGCTGCTGCTGGACGCGGTGACTACGCAGGTGGTGGCAATGGTGTACTCTCAGTCCCAAATCCTGGAGAAGGAGGTTTACCTCGTGGAGAGGATGGATGCGGAACACGAGCCGATGCAGCACCTGAAGGCTGTTTATTTCATCCGCCCGACAAGAGAGAACATTCAGACGCTGTGTGCCGAAATAGCGAGGCCGAGATTCTCAGAATACCATGTGTTCTTTTGCAGCATCTGTCCCCACGAACTGCTACAACAGCTCGCAGCTGCCGATGAGCACGAAGGTGAGCAGCAGCACTGCACTTTCAACAACGAAAATATGTTACTTCCTATATGTCGAACCAAGATGTCGTTACCAGTTGTGCGGCTTGTCCGAAGGCACCTCCCCGACTGAGCATTATAGCCGTATGTGCCGGGTGCCGGGTGTTCGATGGGCTAACGGTGTACAAGCGAGACAGATGGTGGTGATGATCCTCCGCTGTACAACATGTTACCGACATCATCGAGCGACTTCACCAGCACTTTCATAAGTACGAGTGCGTAGTAATAGCAGTACAAGGTGTTCAGAGGTTCTTTGTTATTTTGGTATCATACTACGAACTGCCTGTAGGTCGTGTTCATCGTCCCCTGTTGAGTAGTGCAGCAGTTTATATATGTGGACCGATGCATACAACGACAACGAGGCACGATTTAGTGTGTACACGGAGGAATTGGGCGCCAGCTCGTCCTACGAGGCGTCGAGCACTAATCCGCGGAGGACGCCCTGCTTGTCAGTTGTGCGCCAGGTGCACGAATACTACGCGGAGTTTTGCGCCGTGAACGAAGATTTCTTCTCGGCCAACTGCCCAGAAACCCTCCAGCTCGCCCTCCCGAGGCCCCCTGCGGCGGCCAAAACCCTCCTCGCGCGCAACAGGGAGGCAGTCCTGTCGGTGCTGCTTGCGCTGAAGAAAAAGCCCTCCGCCATCCGATACGCGGTGAGTGGCGTATAGAGACGATATTTGTTTGTTGATGGGGAGGAAGTTGCGTGTCGTACGTACACGACACCGGACACAAAACTCGTACAGTATCTCGATTTCATTGCCAGTAGAGGTAGAGACAAGCTATTGAGTGAAAAGCAGTGCATCGGCAACGACAGCATGAACGAAAGCGACAACGACAACCTCAGCACCGGCTTGCGTATTAGACCTTGATGCGCATTGCTGGTCACCTAAGTCCGGATTATATAACAGGAGCAGGTTGGAAACAGGGACAAAACAACGCAGAAACCAACGTTAATGTCCAAGGGACGATTGAGAACAAATCGATACTTGTATTATACAGACAGCAACTACATGTTTTCAAACACCGTTTGCGACGGGCGGGCCAAGTCACCGAGCTGCCTTGCTGAAATGCCTGATGCAAAGCGGTTACCAGGTAGACCGTATTACCTCTCCAAACAGACGGCGTACTATTCATAGAGTATCGTAGCTCTACACCGTTCGAACCGGGTAGACGTTTGCCGAAGGTTGCGTTCAGAAAGGGAAAACCCGCTTGCACTACTTTCGTTAGTCGTTATGCATGGAGCTGTCACCTAGAACGGGCAGGCATGGAATTGTGGTGAACAGAGGCCATGGTGTCTACGAAGATTGGCGTGAATGGGGCGAAACACGTCAACAATTTACACGAAAAGTCGACGGTACAGCAAGCCCTGTCAAGTACTTCATCAAGACAGAGGCCGAAGACGCTCGCTGACCCCATTTTCCCACCGTGTGTTTCTTCCCCTTCAGTTTGACTTGGCATGCATGAGGACTTGATCGTGCGTCGTATGTACGTGTGCCAATGCATTGATTGCGGCGAAAATCGGGGGATGTACATTATCTTACTTTTTTTGTTACCCAGTGGAGGCAAATAACCGTGGTGACGCCACAGTGTCATGAGTCACCACGGTTTCACCGTGAGTCACTACGGTGGCACCACGAACCACGGGTCAACACGGTGTCACCATGGTGACTTTGATATCTGTCTGGCTTTGTGACGCACAAATTGGCCAAAGGGTTTCGCAGGGAGCGTTGGAGATATATGCTTGCAGCTGATATATTGAGATTCCAACCTTCGCAGGGGGGGAAATGAAATCCCGAAAAAGATGTAATACGCTGGTGCGCCAAGCCGAGCTTGTGTCACGAATTTCGGCGCCCCTCGTATTCCCAGCATGTTTTTGTTTTTCGTGTACTCATACACCAGACACCTGGCTCGTATTCCGAGCATACATATAGTTTTCTCTTGTAACCGTACCCCAGGTACCTGGCAGTAGTTTTTGTCGCGCAGAAAACCTCTCTTATTAATAGTAACGAATCACAGTCTTGGCGCCGTACTTTGAGGATCAATCGCTTGAGTGTAGACTTCTAGCGGGTTGCCACAGCTGTGTTTCATACATGTCCATCCCGGAGTATGTGCGTGATGGGGGAGTTGTTCGACTCTCTTGGGGCAATGTCGGGGCTTTGTCGATGGCAATAATTGTTGCCCATTGGGTGGTCAAACGACTGACGAAACCGGTATATAACTACCTGCAAATGTCGATGCTTGTCGCGCTTTTGTTCCTGTGCTGCAAGGGTTCTTCTGCGACAGCCCGCCAGCTGGCGATGGACGTGTCAGCACAAATCCAGGCGGACCAAATATTCGATTTCCGAAGGCAGCAAGGGTAAGCTGGAGTCGTCCTGCGTTTGGCTCGACCTACCGATGGCGGCGGTGTGGTGGTATTGCCCCACTTGCTGTTGCGCAAGGGGGATGTCATCTTGAGCACTAACAATAGGTTACGCTTTTAGAGCGTTGGAACTGATATGATACCGGGGATTTATTTAGGAATGCGCTTGTATGTGTATTCATACTACGCGACAACGTAGTCTTGATCGCTTTCCACGAACAAAAACTATGTTCATCCGACCCAATCAACACCGATAGAAATATCGTACAAGTCAACAGAGTATGACAATTCAAGATGAGGGATGCCAAAGTCTTCGAGCTACACGCACAGCCCACTTGCTCATTTGCTCCACCCAAACAACGCGCATGTGTTGGGCAAGCAGCAATGCACCTTCGATGGCTAGCACGAGGCTGTGGTTAGACAGGTAGACAGCTCCATCAGCACTCATAGCGATGTGTTGAAAGGTGGTGTTGCAGTTGTAACGGGCGCTCTCTGCCAGAATAAGAATTATCGCGATGAACTAACAAGAGTTCAGGAACAGGGGATGAAAGGACGGTGAACCTCGGGGGGGGCAAGCCAACTGTCAACTATCAATCAAAATATGTCATATTCCTTCGCGGCGCACCTGTTCGTCGAACTGTAACCCACAAAATAGGCAGATACTTGCAATACACAATACACAATGTTCACACTAACGACGTGCCATAGACTCAGCTGCAGAGCATCGACTGCATAATAGAGGTATCCATGATTAACACGAGCCCTCGAAGGATGCAGCATAAGTGACAAATGTCTCAGTCAAGGCGCCACTACTGTAGATGCAATGGCGTTGTATCCTGCCTCGCCCACCACATGGAGAATACTGTTAATAGTACGATATAATTTAGCTGCTGCGATACAGGCTGCCGGATTATATTCGGTAGGTTTTTTCGTAGTCGAAATCCAAGGTGTTGTACGGTGGGCGGTTGCGCCTCCTTTTGTGGGGGGCTATTTGTCTTGGTCGTTGTCGCTTTTACCTCTACCAGTATGTTTATTGTCTGGCAACTGTATTATTTGTAGGTGGGCGCGGTGTCGAACCGTTTGTGTCAGGCAAGATTTAGTTTTAGCAATTTGCTACGTCAAGGTCGCGTCCATGACTGCTTGCGTTTTCCGTAGGTATAATGTAAATTTAACACTGGGCTCCGCTGTGCCCGCTCGGGCTTTTTGTTCCATGGCCGTTCTGCTGTGCTTTTTGTGCCATGCCCTTCTTGCTTGTTTGCTATCGGATAGGCCTCTTCTGCTGATCTTGGACCGACGTGACGACCCGGTGACACCCCTGCTTTCACAGTGGACCTACCAAGCGATGGTGCATGAACTCTTGGGACTCAATGACAACCGTGTGGTACTCAAGGGTGCACCAGGAGTTCGAAAAGATTTGGAAGAGGTAAGCTTTCGCTCCGCAAGGAAGCACTTCCAGAGTACCACAAACCAGTTAAAGCCAAGGAGCGGGAGAGGGTTCTCGGATTTTTCTCAGGGCGAAATTGAGATTTGTTTAAACGTGCGTATGTCTGAGTTCGCTTTTCCTTCCTCCACTGTTGTGCAGGTGGTGCTTTCGTGCACGCAAGACGACTTCTTCGCACGAAACCGGTTCTCCAACTTCGGCGATCTAGGGGTGGCAGTGAAGGGCCTGATGGACGACTACCAGAAGGCGACCCGCCTCAACGAGAACATCAACAGCATTGAAGACATGCAGGGGTTCCTCGAGCGGTAAGTACGCCGCTTGCCGTGAGACTGCCTAAGCGGTGCTATGTTCCCTTGCTGGCGAGGTTGAGGCCGGCGTTTCCTCTTTTTGTTACGTGCCCATCTCGTACTCGTATGCACTTCGGATGATGAATTTACAGCAGATTTGATCGCTCACATCACCGCGCCCGCGTCCATGATCTCAGAGTGAAGTCAGCGTACCGAAGAGGGTAAAACATGTACTGCGGGAATATCGTACTTGGTACTGGTAGGTGTTAGCACCGTTGATGTTCCATCTAGATATCGTCAAATTAAACGATGCATAACCGCAGGCAGCGTGAAATGCGCCTGGTGCGTTGATGTTTTGCGAGGAAGAGCGTGGTCCACGGACGGTGGCTGTGCCTAACCACCGCAATACTCTCTTCTCCGTGGCTCAGGTATCCGGCGTTCCGCTCACAATCTCTCAACGTGTCCAAGCACGTGGCGGTATTGAGCGAATTGGCTCGTCTTGTGGACGTCTACCATTTGCTGGACGTCAGCCAGTTCGAGCAGGAGCTAGCGTGTGCAGACGACCACACCTCGCACTACCGAGAGCTTATGCAGAAACTCACGGGCTCGAGGTACGGCAAGTGGTGTTCCAACCGATTAGTGTACACGCTCGGGGCTGTTGGCATTGGGGGATGGCGACGCTAACCTTGACACCAATGCTGCATTCTCACAACATGCACAGGTTTTAGTTTTCGTGAAAAGTGCACCGGTGCTGCTTTTCCGTGACCATTGATTGCTTACGCTTCATCTCTAGATGGGTGCTAATCTGCGTATCGAGGAGAGGGATTGTGGAGCTGCCTCAAATGGTGTGTGACCTGGCTCTCCCACCGTGTGAAACGTTTGTGAAATCGGCTCTTCTTGACTACTGTAGTGCATCGCCAAACGAGCCATACATGACACATATTTTTTGGTCGCTGCCAACAGGATCAAGTCACCGGACAAACTCCGCCTGGCGATGCTGTACGCGCTTCGGTATGAGGAAACGGGCAACTTGCGTGCTGTAAAGTCGCGCCTCCTGGAGTCGGGGCTTACCCCGGAGAAAGTGGATCTGATTGACGCTCTGTTGCAATACTCAGGTGTGTGCTGAACGTCATTCTTACACAAACCCGTTTGTTTTTATTGCTCGTTTCCCGAAACTCCGTGAGCGTGGCCTTAGGCAGCTGCTTCCGTGTGCAACCCCTCGCGCGAAGCTGTCACACGTCGGACAGATCGCGACTTAGATCATCTAGAGCCTAAACTGCCGTTATGATGTGTCGTGCAGGATCTGTACCGTACAGATCCAACCCAGGAAATATGTTCTAGATCATGTGGATCATGCGGGCCCTACCACAAGGCAATATGAGCTAGACCCTACAGATCAGGCATCTATCTGCCCCGAAAGATCTAGATCATGAAGTGGAAATCGATTATCCGTCCGATGTGTGAAATTATATCATTGGCAAATGCTTCCATCGTACGCAGGAACTAACTCTCGGGGACCGGGACTCTTTGGTCAAGACAACCTCATGTCCAAGCTGGGCAAGCAGCTCACCACCTCTTTACAGGCAAGGGTCCTTTTTATCTATACGCTGTACTCTGGTCGATATTTTTTTTTATGTTGCGCAAGATGGAAGGGTTGGAGTATCATGTTGGGGCGGGGTAATGCGAGGCAGTAAAGCTTAAACATAGCTACACAACTGTCTCTTTGTGTGCGCGTTGTCACGGCATTACCAGGGAGTAGAGAACGTGTACGCCCAGCATGTGCCGCTGATGATGACAACCGTGGAGGCGGCGTTGAAGGGGAAGTTAAAGGACAGCGTCTATCCGGCAACCGGACCAACCGGCGGCAAGCCCCAGGAGGTGAGCAACTTTTTTCGTAATAAAAATGGACTTCACCATGGTCAACGTCACGTGTCGTCAGGGATTTTGCACCAATCAGACAACTCCTTTATATATAGACCAAATCAGAAAGCGACGTCACCTTGAATGAACCACATGCCGTCCAGATATTTTCCGCAAATCATAAGACTCTTGCACTAAACATGACCCATCAGCAAACTGCCGACAATAAATTATCTGATGTCGCGGCATTTGGCCATGGGATCGCCTCTTGAATGGGACAAACAAGCCTGCTGAACGCCCCCTAGTATCATGTGATTTTTACTTCACCACGAGATGCTCATCTGTACCTCCAGTGAGATAACGACGAGTTTTGTTTCTCCTTGCAACTGATGACTTGTTGTTGCTGTCATAACCGCGTCAGGTGATCGTGTTCATGGTGGGAGGAGTGACGTACGAGGAAGCTTGCAAAGTTGCCGAGCTCAATGCAACCCTAGGATCCGGCAACGTGGTGTTGGGGGGATCGTTTGTTCACAACTCGACCTCGTTCCTAGAAGAGCTAAACTCGAGCTTCGGCCCCGCAAATGTGGATAGAGGGCTCGGTGCATTTAGGTAACTTCGGCTTTGTACAGAAACCCCGTCATTCACCGTGCCGTGAAGTAGAGAGAAAGGTTTTTTGCCTCCCAAGGAGTATTTGGGTGAGACCGTCCACGACGGCATCATGAGGAGGCTGGACAGTTTTGGCACGGCAACCAGGGCGGTATTGAAGTTGACCCTCACAAAGAGCAAAACACGTGCTTAGTTTTCCGGACCGCGTGTGTCGCTCTCTTTTGTGCATGGATGGTTGCGAGTCTTGTACGAAAAAAACACTTCGAACTACCGCGTTGGCTCTCTGAGGGAGTAAGTAGCCTTGGCCCCAAGGATTTTGCGGTACCATAATATTTAATTTGCTCCATAACCGCCAAGCTGCCCTTGGAACCTCACTTATGATGGGTACGGAACAACGTAGTACAGGAGTTCAGCGTTAACTTTTATTGCGGTGCATAAGTACAAAAATATCTAGTTCCGGCCTCAACGCATGCTCTTGTGCAAAATCTCCTGCGTTCGTTCCGAATTCGCAAGATCGACACGCTTCCCGCTCATCGCCCTGTAAGCATCCATGAATGCGTGGCCGTTGTCTCGTTCCGCTGCGCCTCGCATGACAAGCTGCACCCCAACCTTTTTGTACGTCTGGATGTCGAGCGGGTGATTCACGCCACCGCCTTGTGTGGCACTAGCGATGCCTGGCCCCCTCTGGACCGCAATCCGGCGGTGGTGCAACGACATCCCGGAATTTCCCATTTGGTCCAGTACATGACCAAGTGTGCGATGGCCCACGGGATCGCTCGGTCTTAGATGGGTAGCTTTCGTCGCATGCTTCAGAGCAAGGCCATATTGTCCCTTGGAAAAATACACTGCTGAAAGATTCAAATGCCCTTGATAATGGTTTTTGTCTGTAGCCACCACTTGGCACAGTGCGGCCAGGCTCGCTTCCCATTTTCCAATCCGCAACAAGATGACAGCCAGGTCGCTCTTAGAGTCGACGTCTTCCGGGTTCAGTTGGAACGCTCTACGGTAGTGATGGATCGCGGCACCCACGTTTCCTTGAGCCACCAATAGAGGTGCTAGATTGTGGTGATGAGCCGGGTTGGTCGGATTCTGTGACGGCGTCGAAAGAACGAGGGCGAATGTGGTCGTTGGGTTTGGTACTGTTCGAAAAAGTTTTAATTGAAAGTTCGTATTCTCTGCGCCCTGGTATGTACGTAGTTGTTTCAACTAAATATCGTGGTCTTCATTCGTGTCTGAAGATCAAAACTCCAGGCACTTGCTTCCTGTGGTATGTACACGCAGCAGAAACTCGGTGATTTGGTGAGAAGACTTGTCAACATGTTCAGTGGTGGTGTGCTACGAGAAAATGCGCATTGCGCACATACTACTTGTGTGACACATGGCGCATACATGTATGACACATATTTCGCACATGTGACGTGTGCTACGGCAATAACTACTCATCAGCTCGTCGTACACGATAGATCATAACACATGACTACGGCGAGCAAGCTAACAGTACGTACGTCTACGGAGGGGCGTGATTGGTGATTTGTTTTTTGTGCTGACAACTATTTGGCCAACATGGTATGGTGATACGACGACACGTATAATACTCGTACGTGTCTCTTGCTGTTGTTCCTGCTTGTCACCTGCTGTATCTTCCCTCGATAATACGAAATAGCCTCAGCATAGCGAGAACCGCTCATGTTTGTGGTTTACCAGGCGTAGTACGCAAGCCAAGCACCGATTGGCATGGCGTGTGACATATCATACGGCAGCAACAACAAGTCACAAGACACAAGAGTCAAACCGTGTCAGCAGCCAGCAGGCGGGCGAGAGGCGGGAAAACCGCGAACCAAACGAAACGAACATGAACAGCCCATTCGGGAGTGGCAGTATGTGGCAGGCGTTTCCGTTGTAGTTGATGTCCTGTGCCTGGCCTGGCTTTATGTTTGCTGGTACAGAGTAGCTGGCACTGCTCCGTCTAGACTAACTGATAAAACCATGATGGTAGACCTGCGTCATTTCCTTGTCGCCATCCTCTGGGCTGGTGTCGTCCAGGCCTCCAATTTTAAAAGTGCGCTGGACCTCATCATGCGCTACCATGGCAAAGATGCTCAAGGACTTTCAAACACCCTCGACACTCTCACACATATTGCCACCAAGCTGCGAGATGAACCAGAAGACCCAAGATACCGCAGCATTAGGATTCTCAACAAGACTTTCTGGGAGAGAGTCGGCAGTGTCAACGGCGGTATCTCGTTCATGTCCGCTTTGGGCTTCGACCTCGTTGAGCAAGGTGCGTACCTGTAGGTTATGATATGACGGCGTGTCGTATTATATCATGTCATGTCATATCATACGATATCCAGTACTGGTACTAATCTGTAGTCTACTGCTGTACCAGTACAGCATAGGCCCGCGAATAAGAAGGTGCCTGCTATGAAAGTAAGGCCCACTTTTGGGCGGACGCTGCGAAAATTGGACTAAGAAATCGTGCTCAGCGGCGAGTGCTACACTAAATATATAACAGCGTATGCTCAAGGTTGTTCAAGAGTGGTGTCACAATAAGGATCTGAGGCTCACTCCAAATACGTATAATAGGAGTTTCTTGCTGGCGGGTGGCGGGCCTATACTGTACCGCAAGTACGGTACCTGGTATGTGACAGGTCAAGCATTATTAACATTGCTGTGATACCTTGCGACCAATGGGCGAAAAAGGTTGACAGCAGCAGTAAAGCAGTACGAGTAATACCTGAGAGCGAATTGACACCTCCACATTATTGCATGTTCTTGCGATGTCACTTGTTCTCCTTCAGACGCAGGCAAAGGACCGTCTTTTCAGACTCGCCCGGGTGCCCCAGTTGATGCAGACTTAGTGGAGGCCTTGGAAGTGCTCTCTGCACAAGCAGCACCGCAGAAAGCCGGGGAGCTGGCCGATGATGGGCAGCCCAGAGGGGAGGAGTCCACGACGCCGGCTGTAGAGGGCAAATCAGGTGATGAGACCTAGGAGGTGCTGCGTGTATGTGCATGGCATTGGTTTCGATCGCAACCAGTCAAACTCTTTTGCCCTCTCTGTTTTCTTACAAGTGAAGTACAGTAGCTAATATCGGCTTCGTGCCTCATCTCGCAAGGATAGCATTCGCAGACGAGAAACCACCGCACGCACGCCTTCATCCTACCAAGCAGTCCTTACCATGGTACAATTGTATGATACAACGTTTGAGACCAAGACAAAGTTGAACTCTTCGTTCTCTGCTGTGGCCCATCTTGATGAAGGCCACATATTCCCACGACATTTCAGCCCGTCTCGTTCGTGAGTTGTACGAGCATATATCGAAGTCCTTGGCTGCCGCTCAGCAGTATCGCGCAGTCAACTTATCTGCGAGTATATTAATACCGGTTGTTGTGTATTTTCATCAATACGTAAAGCTACCCGTACGAAGATATGCTGCTGTGTTTGTTGCGCGTATCGAGCAACTTCAGATATCGAAACAGCCCGTGCGCTGGTGTTTTTTTTGTTTTGCGTCCCGATGTTGCCAGATTTCAATCCATTCACGACGGCGTTTTCTCGGAAGTCACACACACACTTGCAAGAGCGGGCAGAGCAAGGTTTGGCGCACTTCACGGAGAAGCAGACAAGGCGACAGCAGCGCTTCTCGAGAACAGAGGATCGAAATATCACAATATTGTTGCCCCAGACAAGCTCGCAGCAGAAGGTACCTGATGCATCCGAAAGCGACTCGGCGGACACGGAGAAGAGCGAAGACATGCAACAACACGAGCTTGAAATTGTCGCGCAGCTGTGGCGAGATAGAATGGCCCACGATGACATCGAAAGATTCGAAACAGCTGCGGCAAAAAAACTGAGGTTGTTGCGGGCCTCGAAGGTCTACTCGTACGTGATACTCCGTGTTCGCTTGCCGGGGGGAGTGTTTCTGCAAGGTCGCTTTAATTTACATGAAAGCTTGAAGGTGAGGGTCTGTTATAGGAAGAATACTGATTTCGTGGTACGGGGCTGCCAGTGGGGTACAGCACAAGGGGTGGTTTTCAAGCTACGCAGGCCGTCTGTGAGTTCCTGACCCGTTGCATCGCTGTCCATCTCTGACGATTGTTTCCATTCCCGCTTGTCATATACCAGGTACTCCTGTAGGACTCGCGATACCTGGCCCCAGTACCATTTCAACGCTACCACATGATCCGTGCAACGTTTTCTTCTTGTTCACGCTCCTCAACTTCTGTTGTGGGGGCCACTCATCCCTGCATGTACCATGCTTTCGCGCATCCCCTCATTTACAGACTGTCTACGACGTGGTGGGGGCAAGCCTTGCATTAGAGGCGGCATCCCGAGATAACGGTCAAGATTTTTGCCACGACTTCGAGCTCTTCATGGCGCCACCTACCCGTGTGCTCGCACGAGATGACGCCAGCCTCAAAGATTCAAACGTTCTGGCTCCGGCGTGCGTTCTGCACCTTCGATGGACCAGCGGAGAAGCGGATGTGGAAAGCTGGGCGAAGAGGCTGGAAGAAAGCATGAAGATTGTGACAGATAGCGTCGTGCACCCTCGACTGCCGTTCTCTGCCAGGTAGGCACTGCTGTCCTTCTCGAGCAATACGCGACTATCGGACCATATCCACTTAACATAACGACACGAATGCATCTCGCTGACGGTCGTATCGTTGCGCTCGTTTTGAAATTATGATGGCAGGTACGACGTACCTGCAGCCATCTCTCCGAAACCAGTCCAAGATTCGACTCATGGCACCGGTGCTGGAGGAGAGAGCCGTGTTGACGACGAAGATGTGGCCTCGCCAGCTGTTGCCGACGAGTTACCAGAATCGCCATCGCAGTAGCATTTGGACCGAACGCGGCTGTACAAAGTAATGTGTAGTAGAGTAATCATGTTGAGGATGGCCGCCTGGCCACGTGCAGTGTCCATGCATATGAACCGTACAAGGCTACCCTGGTGGCAACCGCTGTCTTCGCGCCTGCCCCTCACAGATGCCGCACCTATTGCGAACGGCAACTATTTAATATTAAGAACACCCGCCAGATTTCCAACCAAACGAACATCTTGTTCGGAACATCAGCATTTTGTATTTGATACCAGGTATTTGCCATTTTCGTTGAGATCGAAGGCGGTACGTGGTATATGTACACTGGTACTCCGCTGCGTTCCGTATCGAACGGCAAAAAACGGCCTCATTGCTACTAGAAGATTGGAATTTTGAGGATGTTCCGGTCCTTGTGTAGAGTATGCCAAATAAGCCATTCTAGCAGAGCTCGGCGTACTCTTGATGGTTTGGCACAAACATGTGAAAGTATAGTCTCCCGACCTTGCCCGTGCCTCTGACGCCGTGCGCAACGCAATCGATTGAGTATACATCGTTATAAAATGCGCATTTTTCTGTCGATGCATACAGCAGTCTACATCTGTATGTTTCTATACATACCACACATACGTCAGGTTTGGGAAATTAAACACAACCCCCAATCCCTTTGGTTCAGTGTTATTCTTGTGTGCGCCTCACCTCGTTGGCCCATTGCTGCATGGGCGCGACCCAATTAGGAAGAGGATTATTTGAGCCGAGGGAGCGCTTCAGAACCCTCACCCACCATTATTACGTACGAGTACTCGTATTCGTTTACCCTGGTATCGAATAAATACGAACTTTCCAGGCTCTACACTCTACGTTCTACTTAGTAGACTCTACTCGTAGCAGAATAGAACCTCAAAAATTGAGGCTGGACTGCAGGTACTCGTGTTTATACTCACCACTCGTGCGAGCATTCTCCTTGCCTCCTTTTCTCCTTTCTTCGTTGTCATTTTGCTGTTAAAAGTTTACATATTTTATTAACGGTTCAGCATACAGGCTGTAATAATGCCCTTGGGGCTTGATTCCGGGCATATCACAGAGTACTACGAAATTTGCTCCTGCTTGCTGTGGCTGTGGATTGGGGTTTGGGGTGTACAGCTTCTGCTTCTTCGACAAGTGGCATACTGGTTATATATAGTCTACCAGGTAGTACCTTGTATACCTGTACGAGTACTACCCGGCATACGTATGATATGATACGACTAAATGAGCCACAGGATGGGATAAATGAGCAGGTAAATCATATTCGGCTCTTCGTGAGATCGTCCGCAGTTTGTTTTTGGGGTTTCGATTGGGGACATGAGTTTGCGAGCCCCTGAAAACCAGATGCAGCAGCAGTTGTATGCTATACCCAAAAAGGTGAACAAAAAAACGCGGGTACGAGGCCCGAATTCGTCAAGCGTAGTACATGGTACATAGACGGAACATATCTCCGAGAGACCCCACGCTGTAGTGGACGTGGGCAACCCAAGATGTTCTCTTGCGCATACCGGATGCGAGGGGACCGTCCGTCCCGTGCCTTGGCGCCTGCAGTGAAAGCTTCGCTACGCGGACCGCGTTTTGACATACCAGCCGCAACTTCGACGTTGGCATTGTCCAACTACAACTGTTCTCGCAGTGCCGTGAGTCGAGCGGTCAGCCTCGAGAGGCCAATGACTCCGCCGAAACGATGTCTGTGGACCGATACCTCCATTACCCACCACCTCGGTAACGTGAAGCATCGATACCTATCGCAAGAGCCAGCGTGTAAACAGCTAAAACATGCTGCAGGTGGCGACAGTCCCGCGGAGATAGCAGCAGCAGCTGAAGAATGTGGTGGTATCGGCAGTTGTGGGACGGACTTCCGGCTATCTTCAAGGTGAGGCTCTAGCTGGGCTATTATTCGCCGATACTCGATACCATTCGTCGACACTACTATTGGCCATTGGTCGATACCTGCGGTGACGTGGACGGAGACGGCTGGAGAAATCCTCGAAGGAGGAGGGAGGAATGACGCTGTAGACGCAAGGCCATTTCAGCGGCCGCTACTCGCTGGACCCAATTCTGAAAGGCAGAGCGTCTCCGCTTGCCTATTCCGTCGTCGTTAGTCGATGGACCCGTGACAGCGCTTGGGCGATAGTCCTAGCTCGTGTTCATCGTTGACGGGTGCTGAGCTTTCTTCGTCATTGAATACCGGTAAGGACTCCGGTATTCGTGCCTTACGTCGTGCTGTTTCCGAGAGCAGCACGCAGCACCGTGCGTTTCTCGCGGGACTGTCACTTAGCGTATATTGTAACCCAATGAAATTTGATTTGAACCGCCCTCTATTATTTCGGACAGCAGGAATTGCAGTTCAAAGCAGCTGCGCGATGAAACGGCTGGAGGGGGCGCTGGGAGTGGTGCTAGTGGTGCTAGAGATGCTAGCCACGCCGGAGCGGTGAAACCAGACCCACGGCTGGATGGTCTAGGCATCAATCCTTCAAATGATTTGAAATCTGCTAAAGGTGGAGCGGGAGCCATGGCGTTTCGGCTGTCCTCAGATTTTGTCAGCATCGAGGGGCGGGACAGCAAGCCTGAGTTCGGATTTAACGGGCTGGGAGAACTCGTCTACCAGCGCACATACGCGCGGTACCTTGGGGACGACTCCGACGACAGGGAAGAATGGTGAGTATGTTTCTATCTAATATTGGATGCATCGTGGTTGGTTGGACGCTGAGTTACTACTCTCAAATATAGTACCGTAACCAGTCTACCAGGTACAGAGGACCAGTATTCAACGGCAGCAGTACGTATTAGGATCCTAAACTTATACTTCCAACGTACCAGGTGTACTCGTAGTCTACCGTATACCAGTCAGTATTCCTGCTAAGGGCCATTCTTATCGAGCAGCTTTTTTCCGTAATTTCCAATATTTATGGCTCCGATAAGAACGACCCTAAGGGGCTCAAGTCCGGAAAAAACGGAAGATTAAGAATACACCTGTTGAGCGTTCTACCCAAATGACCGTGCAAAAAGTACTTCGTCGTCAGACAACAGCCACAACGCGTTATTATACCACTGCTTTGCTGTAGCAAACGGAACACCTTGTTGTTCGTGCTTCGGGCGAATCACTGCGCCGACTGCGCTGCTGTGCGCACGTACAGTGGTGGCGCTGAACACAAGCTTACTTTGACCCGCAGGTACCAGACGGTCGAGCGGGTGGTGAACGGAACCTTCAGCATGCAAAAGGAGTGGATGCTGTCGCAGGGAATGCCGTGGGACGAGCAAGAGGTAAAATCCCGGCTGTCAACAGACAGCGGTGGCTGTACCGTACGCGAACCACGATCGCTTTCGGCGGGCTGGCGCTTTGGTTCCATGCAATTATTTTCCGCCCTGTTTGTATAAAGTATTCCATGAAGGGAGTCCACTGCAGTAGGCGTGGTAACACATCCAGCGCGAGGAATTGCAGCGATGGTGTGTGAGCCACCGCTATCCCACGCGTGTGATACGAGTACGGATGACGCAAAATGATGCCAGGAAACCTATAGCCCAGTCGTGAGCTGCTTGCCACATCGATGAGTTGCGAGAACAATTGCTTGCTTCACGTGTAACCTTCGAGCACAGAGCGATGGCACACTGGTAGCTCAACTAATTGTATTTCCGCGACCCTCGGGTGAATCAGAAGGAGACGTTTATTTTACAAGAGGCAGGACGCCCTTAAAATAGATGGACTTGGTCGGACTTGGGCCCGGAAATCGACGATAGTTTCCACTGGTTTCCGAATCTGTGTGTTTGCCGTGAGTCAGGCACAGAAAACGGCACAGGAGATGTATCGTCGGATGTTTGATATGAAGTTCCTCCCACCCGGACGGGGGTTGTGGGCGATGGGCTCAAAGCTCACCACGGAAAGGCGCCTGTACGCTGCCCTCAACAACTGCGCATTCGTCAGCACCGAAGGTGAGCTGTAGGAGTCGAACGGTGGGTTAGGTGAAGCCCCTATTGCTGTTTTCTTTTTGTGTACTGTTTTTTGGCTCGTGCCCGTTTTTGGCTGTCGGCGATGCCCTTCCATTCGTGCAACCAAGGGCGCAAAGGGCGAACTAATGTGGAGAGTTGTCCATTATCTATTTTGTGAGCTTCGGAGGCCCTGTCGTTAGCTCCAACTCCTCGAACTCGACAATACTATTATGCATTCAAGGTAATTGACCGCGGATTTTCGTCGGCCAATGAGGTACTTCGCCGTTAGCATTTTCTTCTTGATTGCACAACCAAGTCTGCGCACCGTATTAAAGGCAATCCAATGAACTTTCGCCGCACGCGCCTCTCCGTCTCCGAAACGACTGTTACTGGGCAGATCTAGCGGAGGACCCAACCGCCCCCTTTTGTTTCTTGATGGACGCGGCTATGCTGGGAGTCGGGGTGGGATTCGACACAAAAGGGGCGGGAACGATCAATGTCGTGGCGCCTGGTAGTGCGGACGATGTTGAGGTGACTACCCCTCGGCTCGACGAGCGTGCTTTGAAAAATTGTTGAACCGCGGTTGCACTAGACACGGTAGTAGCATGAACGTACCGTGAGCTCGGTGCAGCGCCAAAAAGCGTCGAAATGCAAGCCGTGTTAGGCGCACTTCGAAGTAGGTGTGGCATGGAAGCAAAGCGTTAGTTCATCGTGCTGAATTTGGAGAAGCGAGAGCCAGAAACGAGTGACACAGGCGCCGGAGTGGTTGAGTTCCATCGTTCCCGAGCGGTGGGAGTACCGCCAAATCTACAAAATATATCACCTCTACACCCGTGTATTGCTGCTTACCTCTCCATTTAGGTTCCTGGGGAGACGTGTTTTGTGGTAGATGACTCCCGAGAGGGATGGCGAGACGCTTTGAAAGCCCTGCTAGAGTCGTACTTCTTTGGACGGCAGGCGCCCGCCTTGGACACGTCCCAGTTGAGGTGAGGGGAGGTTGAGGTGCCTGCCGCGCGTGCCTGGAGCCTCGATTACCTGGTTGTTGTTGTGTGCCTCGTGACGGTTGGTGAGTGAATGCCTCAGAACGAGCTACTCCAACGGGTGCAGGAGTGTGCACCTTGTGCACCAAGTACCTCGTGATCCTTTAAGGACCACAGGCGTTCAGGCAATTGGGTAACCTTGCGCGGGTACTGTCGTCCGTCGTGTCCGGGAGATTTTGCGCGTTTTGTTGGGTGCTCTAGAGAAGTTTAAGGAGAACATGTTTCGCGCGGCGCACACACACGATTTTCCCGGAGTTTGGACACTGATTGTCTTGCTGATACCCTTCCCCTTCTCTCTGGTTCTGAAGCCGATCAATTCCGTTGTATTTGCCGAACACCTGCGTCGCCCCATGCCTACGGCGGCTCTCTTGTAGTGTGCTGTAGGATAGCGTGAATGGTGAATGGTGTAAACGACGCGTTGAAGCAGTAGTCTACAGTAGTCTAATCAACGCTAGCTTTGGCCGTGTGTCGCCGCTGTTGTGAATTTCGCAGGGCTGCGGGAGCACCGATTCGGGGTTTCGGAGGAGTGAGCCAAGGTAGCGCACCTTTGGTCGAGCTGATGGCTAGCGTCAAAGCTTCTCTGAACCCATTGGTCGGCAAGCCTCTGTCTGTTACCGCCATCGTGGATATCATGAACAAGGTGCGTCGGCCTCTTTCTTCCGTGTGTCATTACATGTGCACGTTGATCTTCCCACTCGTCATGACATTTACAGGTACAGCCAGTCGCCGTCATGACAGGTTGCAAAGGTACGGTTTATTAGTGATGAGTTGGGACGGAGGTGTCCTATACAAAGCGATACTGCTACCCTCAGGCATCAGGCTGTCTTTTGACTACTCTTGGAATAAATACTAATGGTTGCGTTTCCTTTCTGTCAGTGGCCTTATTGTGAGGGGCTACCTGCAAGTCTCAACAGCCGTTGCTCCTGGGTGCAGGTATCGATCAAATGATTGCAGGAACGAATTTTGGCTTTGATGCAACACTAAGACTGCGGCATTCTTACGGAGATTGTCTCGAAGAGTACGCCTCGGGTGAAGCAGCGAGCACAGGCACTTTCTGGGCGAAAAGCATGTGCATGTGAGAGTTTGATGCTGTGACAACTACGGGGGAGGGGCTCTATCTTTGTTTGTAGTTGACCACCGCTTTCCTTTATTTGCTGTTTTTTTCACCTCGGTGGATGCAATGGGACCGTTTTCCGAACTTCTGTCTTGAAAGGTGGGAGTATGCGTGATCGCCGGAAACGTAAGAAGAACGGCAGAGATCGCTTTCGGGGACCCGGGGAGCGAGGAGTACATCGACCTCAAGAACTACGAAAAGAATCCCGACCGGGTCGGTTTCGGTTGGGCGAGCAACAACTCTGTGTTGGCCAAGCTCGGCATGGACTACACTAAGGTACCCGTTCCTAACGAAACCACGAGGTTCAGAGTAGAGTAGCCGCGCGATCGAGCTTGTGCTGAAATAAGGGCGACGGAGATGTCCTCAGTTCGACCAGGTGTTCGTGCGCATCAATATCCAGTTATCGAAACGAACCGAATGCCGGACGAGCTTTCAACAAAAGGAGGGCAAAAATGGCATTTTGATACCCTGTTGCCTCGTTTCAAAAGTGAAAATTGATTCACATTTGGCAACCCGCTCATGAGCTGTCTCGTCGCGCAACCGTATGTTCCACGGAAGGTCTGCAAGCGGATAGAGCAGAACGGGGAGCCAGGGTTCGCATGGCTGGAGAACATGCGGGCGTACGGACGCATGGGAGACGGGAAAAACGACCGCGACGCCAAGGCCATGGGTGGAAACCCTTGCCTAGAGCAGACGTTGGAGAGTTTTGAGATGTGCTGTCTCGTGGAAACGTTTCCCGACAAGCACGAGTCTCTGGAAGACTTTCTTGAGACTCTCAGGCGAGATGGCATCGCGCGCGGCTTGTGCTGCAACCATAGGAACGGTTCAATCAGTTGTTGCATCGTGTTTTCGTTTTTTCCCGTTTGAATGGTGACCGCCAAAAAAAAAAAAAAAAAAACGGTACCCTGGTTGTCTAGCTATCACGCAGTGGTTGGCATGTTTTACAGCCTCGTTGCCAACCGACGCTAACCCCAATATATATAATGTTTTACGGCGTCGATGCCAACCGAGGCCAACTATTATATATATATACACATACGGGGGGGCGTGTTTTACAGCGTCGTTGCCAGCCGACGCCAACCCAACCTCCCAACGGGGGGGGGGGCTTAACAAGACCGACAATTAACGGGCCTGTTTGTGCATGTGCATGCTGATCGGATGATGGCGTTGCTCCTCCGCCCCCAAACCGGAGCCTCTCCCTCTCCTGCTGTGCTCTTTCCCCCCTCGTCCTCTCGCCAGCCTGTACTTCCATGCGAATCCGCATCTGTAGAAGTTCCCTGTGAAGGCGAGCGATCTTACCCTCACCTCCTCTTGCTCCGCCCTCGGGCAGAGACTTGTTGTGCGCTCCTGCACTAGTTGCCCCGCGGTCTCTGCCGCACTATTAATGGTTGCCCCGCGGTCTCTGCGCGGCGATACCGGTAGCTGCCTCTGCTGCAGCCCTGGCCATCCTGGCCTTATTCTGGGCAACGCTGTCGCCTAGCTGTTCCTCCGAACCTGGCAATAGCCAAAAATGTAAAATCTATCACTCGTCGTCGAGTAGAGATCAGCTCTCCTGGCGAAGCCCCAACCAGAAAGTCGTCCCAGTGTTCCCCAACTACAGGCACGTCCAAGTACTTGAACAGAGACGCTAGCGTGATAGACATCCTCGTAGTGTGTAGGGTGGTGCTTAGGTAGGCTCAATGCCGGACACTCAGGATGTAGAAACACAAGGGGTATGTGTATATTATTCGTCGTAAACAAGGAGTGAAGGTGCGCGAGCACCTCTCAACGTAGAACGCTCAACAGAGAGTCATGTTTGTTGTCTCTGTGGAACCCCAAATACCGTTACATAAATACATCGACACCGAGCACATGAGTACTGTCAACATATCTCTAACTGCATACGGTACTCTCTGTGTACATTTATTCAATTCCGAAAAATCCCACGAAAATCCGTGCCTCTCCGTCAAACCTTAAAAGCTAACGACGTCTAGGGAGCAGCACGGCAACGCATATCGTTGGCGCTGAATTACGGTATTGGTTCTCTCTGAGTGCATACTAAACACTGACCGCATTGAGCATACATGGCATATATTTTCCAGCTTGCTGGCGTTTTCTGTGGCGAAAAGTCGAAATAAATGTGTCCATCCGATCCAAATGGCGGAACAAACACCTCAACCGCTTTCTACAGGCAATCAAAAATGCAAAACGTGTGGGGCCAGGCTCTCAACTCAATCGTCGCATGGGTATTGTCCCGTGTACGCTTCACCATCCCCCGCAGTCATATGATTGGTGTCTATGTTGTCCCGTGCACAGTAGACCAATGAATGGCTGACAACACACCCCAAGACCCTTCGAACGCAAGCCGAGAAAGCTCCCCACTCGAGCCCTTTCGCCACACTCCATCATCGTATGTTGTCGTTCTCGTGGGATCAGCCGTGCTTGATCCTATACCCAAGACCTGGAATGTCTTCCCCGCTACCCAGCCAAGAGGGGAAAGTGCCACGTACGTCGAGTCGAACCGGTGGTCCTCGCATCATTTATATGCCGTCGACGATCAGGCTCGCGCCTGTTGCAGATAACAAAAATACTAAAACACGCAGAAAAAAGAAAAAGGACGCGTCGCCCACCAACCACCAGCAGCACGCAGCAACGCTCTGAAGGAGGCTCCTGCTCCGAACAAGGCTGCGGCAGCACGCATATCAGGGAGAACTATCGTCGTTTTGCACTGGGAGAGTGAGTGAGAGTAACAACAACACCAACAACAGCACCACCACCAGCAGCAAGCGCCCCCCAGCAAGACCGATGAGAGGCGTCTTCCTTTTCTCTTCAAGGCGTACAATGCTAATAGTGGCCTGGAACTCCACTGTCAACACCCACATTGTGTGCGCAGGCGGCAGCCCAGGCCCAAAGTACAGGGTACCTACACCACATACCAGCCCCGCCCCCGAAACAGGTATCATCAACACAACCCACGAGCCCCACACCTGACCTACTCGTAGGTCGTTGGCATGGCAGCAAACGCTACGCTGGAGAACATTATAAGCAGCAGCAGCGATAAGCAGCAGAAGCAGTAGCAGTAGCAGCACCAGTACCGCTACGAACAACATAAGGAGCACGCAAATAAGCAGTTACCCACACCTCCACACCTATTATACCCTGAACTCAGCAGGAGTCCGTGGCCAGCATCGCGGTACACCCGGCTAGATAGGTGGGCTCGAAGAAACACACACATACAGGCTGCAAACGACAGTGGCACATGTTCCCAGCAGGTATCTATCTATGTCGGCAACATGATTCACGACTACAGCACATATCAGTAGTAAACCCGCGAGGACATCTGAGAATGGCCCAGACGCCGCAGGCCGCCAACACCGTCCTCCTCCTGATTCGGCGGTCGCCTAGCCTGTTCTGGTAGCCGAGGCTCGGCTGATCGATAACTCTTCACCTGCCACGGCTCCGCCCTGAGTTCGTGCACCTAATTGGCGTCGGTGCCCTTTAGTCAGCTTGTTGTCTGCCTCCCTGACCAGCATCAGGTCTACTACCCGCACGCTCCCGCTCGCCCCAGGGGCGTTGTGCCGCCCGCGTCGCCTGGTTATGTTTTTTTCTTGCCCCTTCGTCAAAGATTCCCCACTGTTCTTACTGTAGAACACCTGCTATTTCTTCTCCACGAAGTTAAGCGGTCCCGCGTGAAAGTTGCCGCCGTCTAGTGCCGGGGGGAGGAGTTTAAGAGTCGTGCGCGCGTGGCGACCGAACAGGACCCGAAAGGGTATATCCTCCGAGGGGAGGCGTGAGTCCGGTGCGGTCCTCTAGATTGAGTAGGACACCCCTACTTACTCGTCCCACCTCTTCGGCGATCCTCATGAACCTACCCGCCCTATCCTCGTCCCCTTGAATGTGGGGGTGATGGTAAAGTTTCGTTCTCAACCGCTGGGCACCAGTGGGTGACGACCTTGGCGGTAATATTCCCCCGGTGTCACTCCTGATCAGTAGCGGCACGCCGAATGAAAGCAGCAGCTCCGGCAATTTCCGCGCCACGAACACGGAATCCTTGGATTCTAACGGGTACACCAGCACAAACCGCCCGGGCCATCACTATCAGTAGGTATCTATTCCCCGGGATGGAGATCTGCTTCATGTCCCGGAGGTCCATCTTGAGCACTTCGCACGACCACAGCAACCGGGCGGGCATCATGGCCACTCGCTGCTCCTCGCTTGCTTCCCCCGTCTGCATCCACACGACAGCACGCACTCCCTCATGTCCTGGACAGCACGTAGTCCACGACAACACGTATTCCCTGACGTCCTGAGCTACTGACGGATATGTGTAGAACTTGCCCTTAACCAACACGAGGCTTCGGGCCGCGCCCGGGCGGTATCTACTGTGCACGAATGGTCAGCACCCCCGTCACCACTTTTCGCGGAATGGGCACCTTCGGTACCTCCTCCTGAGCGGCGTTTCAAAGTAGATACTGTAGTTGTCGTCGATAACGCAGTCGACCGGTTTCTCGGGCGTCATCCTATCGCCCTCCCCTTACATTCTGCCCCCGTTGGGTCCCAGTCGCGCGTCCTCCCTCTGCCGGCACCCCAGTCGGGGCGTGCCGAGAAGCAGTTCCGCTTACCTGGTCTATCATAGATGGAGGAGAGTGGCCCCGGGTACTCGATGCTCGATGCCTGCGGGCCACGGCTGGGGTAGCGGCCTGCGCAGTGTCAGCGCGATTTGCGTAAGCTGTCCGGCTGCGGCGGTGGCGGCGCGACTGGACCGTCTGAGTTGATGACATCGTCAGCACCCGCCCTGGCTGCTCTGACCCGACCCTCGCAACTCGCGCTTCGGACCTCGTCACCGACGGCGTTACTTGTAGCTGCGCTAGGCTTTCCCCGAAGAGCGCATACAGACCTGCCAGCGATCCGCTTCCCGCGACCTACCGACCACTTGCCTTGTCCGCCGGCAACCCCTTTGCCCACAACGCAGACAAGGCTTCTCTTGACAGCGAAGGAAGGAAAAAATATGCCAGTACAGTGGCTGCAGTTCCCCTGCTGATGGTTCGGAGAATCCTGTAGTCCGCTCGTCCGGTTTTGTAAGCTTCGTGTAGTCTGTGAACCTGTACTCACCTGCGTGATCAACCTTGCCCGCGTCCAACAGGTGCAGTCTGCATGTTCCTTTGAGGGGCTTCTCACCCATGGCGTGTGTCCCGGTGATGTAAATGATGGGGTCGTCGAAAGGAAATATTCCCCTCCTTGTGCCCCCCTTTGGAGGGAATACATTCAGCTCCTTCCGACGAACCTTCGCAGAGAGGTACACGGCGAGTCGCACCTTCTGATTTCCCCTCTCCACCCCCTCGAACTCATCTCTCGCTTTCCCCTCCTGACGTTCCACTCCCTAGGTCGAGAGCGAACCCCCGCTTCCTCCATGACGGTACCTCCACGCTGCTTGCTTCCAGCTTGACTGTGTCCACCGTGTACGTCGCTCCTCCCAACTCCGGTGGCAACACCCAACCTCACTCCGTCGAATGTAGTAGATTGCGTTGGAATTCCAGCACAATAATTCTGGAGGTCGAGTCGACGATGGCGTTAAGGGGTTATCTATACGCATGGCCGCGGTCGCTGCTCCACCGCGCCCTTGTTTAGTTGAACATTTCGACTAGTCTACTACGCTTGGGTTCACATAGCTCAGGAGCTGTTTGCAGTCTTACCCCCAGGTTCCATCTTCACCAATCGAAGTCCTTCGCTCAACCCGTTTGACCTGCTGACGCACTCGAGTGCCCTTCAGTTGCCGCCGGCTGCCCGCTTGACGGCAATCAGCCCTTGTGCCAGCATGAGACCATCTCTCTCCCCGCAGCAGAGTGCAATTACCACGGTGGAACTGCCGCCAGGTGACGTCTTAGCGGCGGCGACGACGGCTGCCGATATCCTTCCCGCCAATAGCCCGCAACGCTGGGGTCCTCGGCGGTTGCAGCCCCCTCTGTGCCCTCTCCACGGCCGCGTCGTCGATGACAGTTCAACCACCGACGAACAATACGCTCGCCTCCACCGTCACGGTTTTTCCCATTGTCTTGTCCATCTCGTCCGCTCTTAGTTGGCTGAGCAACACGCCTGCGAGCACCGGTCGTAGGGGACTACGGTACGTGGTCCTGGTTCAGGACATGCCTGGAAAAATAGTCGTCCATGCCTTCGCCCGGTACGCCCATCAGCGGCAATCCCGGCAGGGCGTCTGGCAGCTGGCGGTTGGCGCCCGGTCGCCATGGGAGGTCTTTGTCGTGCTTCATCAGTCTAAGCGCCCACCGGTGAAGCTTTGACGAGTGGGCTTGGCTCTAGAACAGCCACATCCGCGCGGAGCAGTCGGCTACAAGGACGAGTTTTCCTTCCCCACAAGTACGGCCTGTGATGCTTTGGATCACCCATAGCACCACCATGACCTCCCTTTCAGGCGCGGTCGTCCGTCTTCGACCATTGGTGGCTAACGTACCCGATCCTGCGCTCTGACCCCTTGTGTGTACGCGTGGTTCCGGCGGCTGGCTCACCAGCGTCGGTGTGTAGCTGGAACAAGGCCCCTAAATCGAGCAGTGCCAGAGGAGGTGGCGACGTAAGCACGTCAGTTCTGCGTCATCGGCGCCTTATCCTGGTCCGCTTGCCTCCCGGTACCAGTAGCCTTTTCGCCTTCTTCGGCGCGAGTCGCTTGCCACTGAGCAGGTCCGAAATAGGCGCAGCGAACGAGCTGTATCAAAGTTCAAACTGCGGAAGGTGGCAACCCAGGTCGAACAGCGACCTACCCTCCTCAACCGTGTTTGATCGAGAAATTTCGGCCACCGCGTGTATATTCGCTTGTGAAGGCTGCGCGCATGACCAGCCCGCCGACCATCATGCCGAAAAGGCTTGCTGTGGTGTGTACCACATCGGCTTGGCGAGGAGGTTTACCGACAACCCTAACTGGTGGAGCCGCTCCAGCACCTTCTTCAAACACCATCGGAAGGGGTAGAGCTCTCGACCTAAGCAGCATATTATGCAGTTTCCTGCAGGGTGCAGCCTACTGATGCACATGTAAGACGATGGGTGCCGGATGATAGACGCCGGCCCAAGTCCGTCATACGTAGGCAGAAAATCGTTCGATTGGGTCATGGGACGACTCGGGCTGGTGGCCTAACTCCGGGTTTGATTTCTGTTCATTTGTAGAACTCGTTATTTTGTTGTCCCCTACGACACGGGAAACGCTCGAAGTACCAGGACCGACATGCTTCATCATGGCAGTTGTTCACGTATCTTTGTTTCCCTCCGTGGTGGCCTGTGACTCCCGATTGCCAAGGAGAGTCTTATCCATACTGTGATAAGCACTGGAGGCGTGTGCTACTTTGAGGCAGATGTGCGTGTTTGTGACCATTTCTATTGGCCAAATATTCCACCGCAAACAAGTAACCAGGAGGAATGCAGAAACAAATCGTGCACTCTCTGCCACAATTCGGCATTGCTCCCTTAACCCCTTCAGAGCCGGAAACGTTTTTTGGGGACAAAGCTACTTGAAATTAGTGTTGGGGTCATTTTTGCAGTGGTGAAAGAAAGAGTTAAGTGCTCTCTGGTGCGCTGTGTACGCTGTACACCACCCACCAACTATAGTAGCCGGTCCCATATACTCAACGCATCCGACGACGCAGCAGCTTGCGCTGCCGTCGCCACGGCAGCACCGTTGGGCACTACCTATTTTGGGGGGGTCATAGTAAGCAGAAACCACGATGGACCCAAAACATCATATATGCACTGATCATTACCGTGCTACCCAGCAGTAGCCAGGAGTCTATAGCGAGTCGCTGATCGGTAACATAGTCGCCTGTTGCGAGTAGGCCACATCAGCACAACAAGGTGCTATGGCTGCACAGCAGAGCGGTGTGTTTCATGCCGATTTAGTAGATAATGTGTGGTAGAACCCCCGTTGGTTCATTTCTCTTGGGTTTATGCGGCAGGACTCCGAAATACCGCATAGAGTTCAGTCGAGTTGTTTTTGTTCTACAGTTAGTTTTCACCGCACGCTGGGTATCTTAAGACGTTGGAGCTCTGTGATCGATCGACCGTGCACACGCGAGCTCGTCCACGCCACTTCCCTTCCTCTTCTCTTCTTGCATCCGGGGGGGCTGTACTCAACTAGTGCCTGGCTCTCAAACACGGCGTGGATATTGGACTCTGAAGGAATTTGGGGCGTATATGCTTGAACCAGCCTGTATACCCCTATTCTGTTATGAATCTCGGTCGGTTGTCGTGGAAGTTTTCTATAGTTAACTTTTTTTTGCAGCTCGCTTTAATGCTCCCCTGTTCAGCCGTGTGATAAATGATGCCTCAGATTTGCCCCCCCCCCATTAAATGCCTGGTCGGTGAAAACCCGACGTGCTCCGTCCCGGCATAGTAGGGATGCGAGGGTCTATGGCCATACGACTACGGCCGTGCATGATATGAGTACACCCCCCCCCCCCCCTTTGACACTAGCTTCCCGATGGTCGACGAATTTAGATACTTTCCACCCTGAGGTGCCCGAAGCTGTTCACCGCAAAGGTGGCAAGTTTGTGGCTCCACTCGTCGAAGGACACATGTCCCTCACGAGCGTAGTGTTGTCGCTTGCGCGCCGCGGAGGAAGAGGCAGCTGATCCATCGTGGTCAGCAATTCCTGCCCGCATATGTACATGTTCTTGCGGGTCTGAGTGAGTCAAATACAATAGGATGGACTGGTTTAGAAATTTCAGATGTGGAGCGTTCCGAAGACCACTTCTGCGGACGACGATATCCATCCGGAGGCTCCTGTCCACCGTAAAGGGTTGCCCACGTTCGACTTGATTAGGAACCTCAAGCCTCTTCAGTGTTCGGCAGATCGCGTGGACGAGCGGCTGGTGCTCGTTCACCTGCGTACCGGGTCTGGGACAAATACGTGCGTGCCGGGTGTCCACCTAGGCTGCATTGCAACAGGGTCACCCCGTTGCCACATCCTCCTCAATCCCCATAATGCGCCTTCTCATGCAAGCAAACTCGGCCGCAGGTATGACAGGGAGTGAGTACGTGGCCGCGGCCGACGGCATACGGTGGCTCCTGACCCTTGAAGGCTCCTGCTGCGAGCCTTCGTCAAGGTCTTCGTCTCCCTTTCCCCCAGCGGGTCTTGCAGTCCCGGCGGACCGGCCGATTTTGACAGTGGGTCTAGGCAGGTCGTGTGCGCCAAGGGGCGGACCTGCTTGACCAGTTTACCCACCCCTTGTTGGGTTTCCAGGAAGTTGGTCGTGACCGCGTTATTGGCAGCCAACATGTCGGCCTTTGACGTTCTCGGGGTCGTCCCCCTCCCTCTACGCCTAGCCCCCATTCCAACCAAACAAGGTTCGGGAAATATTTGTGCCATCTTCTCCTTCGTTAACCCCCATATGTCTCCGATCTCCCGCCAGCTGCCTCCGAGCTGAGCGATGACGTCCGGTTCAGGAAGCCCCGTCCTCACCCTATCTACTAACGGCCCAGTGAGGTCGCCCAGACGATCCGGCAAGATGCCAACCTTGCTACCAATCGAGGCAGACATCCGCGTCGCTTCCGCTGATAGCAGCCCTAACCCTCCCGCTCCCGCAAAAGGGCGTGCTTGATCTTGTTGGTGGGGTTGTAATGTCAGCTGATCATCCTGGCATCCCCCCTGGTGAAACGATTAGGCCGCCGTCGCGCCCTGTAGCTCGAGGATTTTCTCCTACGCCCACTGCGCCCCATCGTCCGGTCTCTTGCATGCTTCGAGGGACAGCCTCGTGTCCAGCGCCCTTCCAGGTAGCCCGTTCTCTGCCCGACGCATTCGACAGCAACGAGGGCCGCCGCTTCCTTGTCCAATATGCTAGCGAGGCGACATGCAAAAAGTTCGTGCCGCCATCCTTCACCACCCCCATTGCCCTCTCCAGCACATACTACCCGGATATATTTTTTGTTGTTCTTGATTAACCTGATGGTGGATATCGAACGAGAATCGAGCCCATCGCTACGATTTTGATAGTCGATATATACAGACGTCGAAACGTTTCGTTCAGGGCCACTATTTGTTAATTTGGGTAGAACGCACGTTCCCCGCTATGGTCCCCCTGCGATCATCAGTCATCAGTATGATATCGTGTCAACGACCTTAACCAAGCGCCCCCCGACTGTTCTGACCCTATTCTAACTGTATATACCAGTATATATTGTATTATTTTCCTATGCCATTTATTATCTTTGCCCTTCCTTTCTCGCTCCCTCCTATTACGGGGGACCATAGTAAATAGGAACAAACATTGTTAGCAAAAATTGGTAAACATATAGGTTTTGGTGTCTACAGTAGGTTATATTGTGTCTGCAGTAGGTCCTATTGACCACGGACCAAAAACTGTTAGCAAAGAAAGGGAAATAGACAGGTTTTATTGTCTAACAGTAGGTCCTATTGTGTCTGCAGTAGGTCCTATTTACTATGGTCCCCCGTAATAGGAATAGCTCATATCTGGGCTCTCATATTTTAATGAGGCGAACGAGTGGCGGGAGCCTTTTCGTCGTTGGTTTTCAAAGTAGAATAAGCCTATTCATAACGGTTCGCACGAGCATAGGGATAAATAAACCGAAAACCAAAAACGTGACTCTATTGTGTGATTCAACATCCACCTACAGCGTCCGCCCGAAATGCACACGGCACCAGTGACAGTCCCCACGGGTTCTGTGCACGCACACGTATAACGAACCGTTGTCGTGCTGTCTTGTTGAAAGTCGTTGATACCTGGTCCGGCCTGGTGCGGCAACGCGTGTTTTCGCAGGTCTCTTGGGCTGGAGCACGGCGTACGATTTTTATTAGGTATATATAGTTTGCATTACACTTGACGCATACACAGAGATATCTTATCAAGAGTAGGCCCAGACACAATTTAACCCAATGGCAAGCGTACTCTAAGTACGTACGGGTCCAACAACATTTCTTCGAGTGCAATACGTGGTAGCAGCGAAGCGACTGCGTGTCCCAATGTGGGGACACGCAAGGCGTACCCCCATATACTCGTACTCGTATTATATGCGAATACCTTGAATTAATAAATCGACACGCAAGTCGTACCCCCATACTCGTATAATATCATACACGAGTACCTGGAAGAGGTTTGACTATAAATTTTAAAAATCTCTAATATATGGCGATGAAGCCTCACCCGACCGGAACCCTATCCGTAACCATAACCTGAACGCTGTGGAGTGACTTGCGCCTTGATGCTGTGATTTGGAAAGTCGCTAGGTTGACTTGTCCAGCGGGGTTTGATATCATCAGGATATATTATACAGAGTAAGACACACCAATCTGTCCAGGAATATAATCACATTAATATAGTATAAATTCAAATGTGTTGGCACTTATATCTCCGAACCCAGTAGTATACGATAATCCTTTATGGGGGCACGCAAGATTGGCTCCATATGGGGGCACCGAATACTTTGTGGGGTAGCCGGCATCAGGCACGGGTAGAGACACATTTTCCCTTATCCGCGAAAAAAAATACTTGTTGATAGTATGGGTCGGATCGACGGATCGGATCCGCGGATCGTGCCCTCAAAATTCACTTAATTTTTTTTTTTTCTTGTTTTTCTTTTTTTCCCAGGCCCCCCTAATTAAAAAAAAAAAACAAGAGCGGCGGCGATCGACGGATCGAGCGAGCGAGCGAGCGAGCGGGCGGCGGGCGATCGACGACAGCCCCGTTACTTCGTTTTTTCCACATCGTTTTTTCCTTGTTGTTTCTTATCTTGTTTGTCTTGATTTTAGCGAGCACTTTGTTGTCTTTGGTCTGTTGCGGTTCTTATTGCCACAATGCAGTCCGTGGTTGTTGTCTTGCAAGCACCAATAATAATGTACAAAAAAATACGAACGAGTCATACCAGTATAAATATTTTTTGGCGTTTTGTTCTTAACAAGTATAATATTAATAGTAAGACAGTAGTACTTGCAGCAGGGGTGGGAGGGGGCGGTATACGCCAACAAGTTGCTCACAACAACACTCCCCTAAAAATACGGTTGTACAGTTTGGACACAAACGGCTGACACTTTGTAACTATGAAATATGTACAGCAGCAGTATACAGTATGATGATAGTGTAACCATATTATTATTATGTAGTATGATGTTGCGAAGAAGCTCTGCCCCCCTTTTTACCTATCATAGAGTAACAGGTGGCTGGGACCCCTCCCTTGCCCAATTTCGGCGTAAAAAAGTCCTTGTGGAGACTCTGAACAATGTAGCCCACCCCACAAGGTGTCGACAACCTCTCGATTCAGTACGTCTAATAATGGTGTGCTACATTGTTCAACGTCTCCTCAAGGATTTGTTTACGCCCACATTGTGCAAAAGAGGGGTGTCCCGGCCACCTGTGTAGTACCTCTCCATACATTTAGAGACGCGACAACTATGCGCTGGAACGCCAGCTTGAAAATATGGGCATAACATGTACGTACCTGGTAGTTGGCGTGAACAACGGATTATATCCCGATTATTGTTGTCGGAATTTATACACGCTCTACTGCCGTCTGAGATGCTAGGACCAGGACACTGCGTTGGTATTGGCAACATTTCCATCAACACTCCGGTTGCGGTGATCTAGTGGTTAACCTCGAATATCACACAAACTAGCGTTGGTGCCAGGGTTCAACTCTCCGTATCGAGTTTTATATTCGCAAATGACACCGATTGTCGAGAGAGCCTGTTATAGCATGGGTAAGCACAATTCGACGCGAGTCGAAAAGGGAAGAAAGTAAGTGTCAACCCTTCTCGTGAAAAAAAACAAGGTACGAACCGTAGTGGGAAGGGCGGAGAAGAGCCTACTGTTTGTTGTTTGTTGTTCTCACATTAACTCATCGCCAAAATCAAGTCCGTGGTCACAGGACAGGCTCCAATAACTCTGG